>PYAF01000125.1:482448-492628 GCA_007407185.1 Glycine tomentella | reverse complement strand
TTCAAGAAGCATGAGTCATGATTATGATGCAGAAATGGAGCATGCCACAGCAGTAGCTGCTGCTGCATTCGCAATTTTTTCACAAGAGGTTTCACAAATTCCACAACAAAAGAAAATGAGGGAGAAAACTTTGCCCAGGGGCAAAAGCAAGATGGATGATCCAAAACCTCCGATTTCTCAGTTTGGTAGCACATCAAGGTAGTTCTCAGGTAATTAAAAACATGAACACAAAACTAATCCAAGGGTTGATATAATGGTGTAAGACCTCGCTTTGTTTATATAAGGAAGAACGATCTAGTTTGCAGAAAAATCTGTGTTCAATATGCAAAATTTCCTTGAACCAATGACAATCACACATCTAAATGAGATTAATTTCTAATCTAAGGAAAAAAAAAAGACATGAACACAAAACATCAGTCATAATAATACAAGTAAATTACATTTACACCTCATTTTTTTTAGATTACACAAAATCTTCCTATCTTTTCTATCCCTATTTTAATCTTTTTAATTGTTTTAAAAAATTATACAGACACCTATTAACCTCTTTAATTATTTGAAAAACACTACAGTGTCTTCGACATTACTGTAAAAGTTAAAAAAAAGGGGAAAAGTCTATGAAATTTCACAAAAATCCCAGGGAATATCAGTATAATTTACTCTAATAATTTATAGTCTCTTCGACACAATTGACATCATTATGATGAATTGCATCTGCAATGCTTCACATGCAGGATCATTGAAACTCCCAAATGAAAAAATTAACAATGCTACAGTGGATCCAAAGAGGCCTGAAAAGGCCATGACCCCACCATCAATGAGGAGGAGTTCAAGTTTTGGTGAAAAGGTGAAAAGTAGCACTGATGGTAAAAAAACATGAGATCCAAGCCCCCAAAAGGACTCCAACTTTTGGTGATGACGACTTGGTCCACACTGGTGAAATAAAACCTGAGACCACACAATTACCAAGAGTTCCTCCACCATCAGCAAATGCCTTTAAAGCCGCCGCCACCTCCATTGCCATCATCACCACCGCCACCGAACAGGCAGACTTCAGGTGAACGAAATAGTATAAAATCTCTACTTTTATAATTTTCTAAAAATAAAAAATTATTTGATTTTATCTACTGTGTAGAGATAATTTAGTATCAAAGTATGGGGTTGATGGACTAATAATGGGTTATTGAAAAAAAACTAACTTAATCCCCCCCCCCCCCCCAAACACTCTTTTTTAACTTACTATCTTTTATTGAATGAAATTCATGCAACTCTTTATAATGTTGTGTATAGTAAAGAGGCGGGAAAAATAAGAAAGATAAAAAAAATGAAAATTAAAAAAAAAAAGATTAAATATTTTAATTGTAGTGGTTAGGAAATAAGAAAAAAAAATACAAATTTACCAAAATTCCATTTTACCCAGACACAAAAAAATATTTCCAGTGACTCTTTGATATGAAAACATTTTTTTTATATAATTTAAAGACATATAATCGGTTATGCAATGCAATGGCATAATCGATTATATGGCTCGTTTAATTTGTTTGGTGGATTGAAGGCAATTAAATAATAGATTATGTAATGTAAGCATCCAAAAGATTATGTAAAGTTGCTTTGCTGAAAGCATAAAGTAACTTTGACCAGCCAGAGCTTAATGGACCAATTTCCATGAATCCAATTATTTCTGTTGCTTCTGTTATTGCTGTTGGGTTGGCGTAGGGATTGCTTCTATTGGACCTGGGGTTGGTCAAGGCATTGCTGTAGGGCAAGCTGTAGAAGGGATTGCACGACAATCGGAAGCAGAGGGAAAAATACGAGGTACTTTATTGCTTAGTCTGGCTTTTATGGAAGCTTTAACAATTTATGGACTGAGCTTAATGGACCAATTTCTGGTGCAATTAAGGTTGAAGCATATCTGTGAAACCATTTATTGCATATGGATACCATGTTCTCGGTTGATGCTAAATTATTTTGCACTATCATGAATAAGCTAATATAAATCATTCCACAGTCTAAATTTACTGGAAACTTGCTAGCATTATCCCTCTTGAAAAGACCTATAATGCTATCTTTAACTTGTGAATCAGTATTAGTGAATGGGTCTCTTCAATATCTTATTTTTCTAAATGGATATTTTGTGAACCTGTTAATTCTTAACAGGTTTAAGCATATTATTCTTCCTATAGCTGCTGCCTGTGTTGCAAAGGAGAAACTAGAACATGTAGATTTTGAATCATTCTCTACGCATACAATTTGCCATGAATGCTGCCATGGAATTGGACCACATACCATAGCACTTCCAAATGGCCAAAAGTCCACTGTCAGATTGGTCAGTTCCACAATATACTTCAGTTAAGCAATTTCTTTGATTGCTAAAATTTTTGCAGTAAACTTACTGTCAGTATGACCATTAAATTCATTGTCATTGTTGTTATTATTTTTTTTTTTTAAAAAAAAGTTATTGGTTAAAATCTGAACCAATTATTCTCTATTTATGGTACAGTGGTTTAAGGCAAGTCATATCTGATTTAGAGGAAACAAAATCTCCTATAATTATGTGTATCTCTTGTAAATTTGTAACTATACAAACCAATCTCCATAGTATCTTAAAAATGCTGTTCCAGCATCTCTATTTGAATAAAATATATTACTTACAAATGGCTGTATCATTCCTTTTGATACAGGAACTACAAGAATTTTACTCGGCACTGGAAGAAGCAAAGGCTGATATAGTTGGCCTTTGGGCATTGAGGTTCTTAATATCCCAGGTTAGCTATTATACTCTTTTTTTTATTCTCTGTCAGGGATGAAATATTAATTTATTGAAGGAAAGGTTAAAATACATGGCATGAGGATCAGGAGTCATCCTAAAACAGGGAAAGCCTGTAAAAGGAACATGAAAAGAAAAAAAAAGTAAACCATCAGCTTGACTATGCTCTAAATATCTTTAAATTTATAAGAAACAAATCCCCTGAAAAATCCATGGTAGACAGTAGTTTCTTAAAATTCTTATGGTTCACTCAAGCCTGTAATGTTGTGTTTGACTTCATACATTTTCTAGACATTATGTTGTTTTGAGGCTCACTACTGATGCTAATGTCATTGACTGTCTCTGATTTTACCAGGATTTTCTTTCTGATAGTTTATTGAAGTCCATGTATGATTCCTTCCTTGTTGGATGCTTCCGGTCAGTACGTTTTGGTTTAGAGCAAGCTCATGGGGCGTTGCTAGCTATGCATACTTCTTTCATCTCATGTTTATTATTGTGATGTGATTTAGCATATCTAAATCTACTGTATATTGTCAGAAAAGGACAAGCTTTGCAGTTCAACTGGTTATATATATGAGAAAGGAGCCTTTGTTTGGGATTCTGAAGGCACAATCTCTGTTGATTTTACCAAGGTATTATTGCTTCAAAATCTTCGTTTCTATATTGGTCCCTCCATCTTGAGTTTGTTTGACCCTAAGATGAGTGATATTAATTAAATTTCTGTTCCTCGAGATTGAATCAGCAGTTGAAAGCCTGGTAGGGAGATACTCACCATACAAGCCAAAGGTGATAAAGAGGCTGCTGGTTTGCTTCTCTAGAAATACTGTGTGTTGACTGAACTGCTGAAAATTTCTCTAAAAAAGTTGGACAATATTCAGGTATAAATCATTACACCACAGTACTGTTGGCTGTGATAAGACGATGAGTGCATTGTACTGCTTAATGAGGCTTTGTTCCAATATAACAGTTTTTCACATTACAAAACCTGAATTACTTGTCTAAATTAGCATTTACTTAGGGCCCACATTTCCAAAACACCTGAGTGTCAATTGAAGACCATTTTTAATTATTTAATATATTTTAGCTTCTCATATTTTTAAGACTCGTTAAAAGGTTGTCTCAAAGTTCTGTACTTGTTACATATCTGCCTAAAAACGTCAGTCAATGTTAGTGTTTTGAAAGATGTTTCTTTAAGCTATTGCACAACATGCACTCATTCGTAACATACTCTTCTACAAGTCATTGGATAATAATGAGTTCCTGTTGTTAACTTTCTTGAGCAGTCCTAATTATGCTCATATGTGTGCACAATTAATCTCCCTTGGATAAATTTCCCATGTCTGAAGTCCCCCAATACACTATTCTTTCATACAAACTGTGATTTAAAAATGTTACAAAAACTAATTATGTATATATTGTATTGTGTACCCTAGGTACCTGTTGATGTAGCTCCGACCTTTCCCGTTGCCAACAAAATATTGCAGTGCAAGCAAGCGAACCAATGTGCAAAAGTTTTTCAATGTTGCCATCGTACGTTGTGTCAGCCAGGAAAATTTATTCAATGAGTGTCTTTGAGCTAGTTGTTAATATGAAACAGTGGAATGCTTGTTTCTTTGGGATGTTGCTTTTTTCTGTTGATTGATTCAAAAGGAAAACAAATCATGGTCTTAGGAAGGAGTTTTAGACCTTGGTTATTATGCTATCGATGAGTGACCCAATTGATATTGAATCGTATCGATTCCAAGGTTTTGATTTCATTCTTGTTGATGGTCCTTTGTTGGTAGGTCATTGTGAAAGATATCATTGTAAACCTTATATAGGATTATTACTTATTACATGTTTTGATCTTTAAATAGAGTAACATCAAATTTCTTCTACCAGAAAAAGAAATCAAGTTAAACAATAAGCAATATCTTGAATTAATTAGCTTTATCTTTAATATATATCCTATTCAAATTTTGTTATCTATTAAAAAACATAATTAACATTTGAAATTATAAGAGCAAAATCCACTGTCATGCTTAAGTTGTTTTTATTGTTAGGGATTGGTACCCAAAGAAGATTGCCCTCTTGGAGAAGTTGTTCTGGCAATTAGCTAGAGGAACGTTTCTTCTTTAACCAATGGTTTGTTACCATAGAAAATGGAACATACTGATAGAATGAAAAATACAACTAAGATTACAATTGAATCCAAGAAAAATCAACTAAAAAATATAATTAATTCTTACAAAATCAACAAAAAATTTAAGATCATTCTCATTGAGGTTCTGTTAACAACATGCTAATATGAAACTATGAACAATTTGTTCATACAATATTCTGTGCTAAATTAGTTGGGTTATTCAACATTGTTTTATATGGATTGTGCTTGTAAAAGTGATGCTGTACCAAATTAAGGAGTGCGTATTAGTGTGGGAGAGGAAGTGCAAAGAGTACTTGAGAATACTCCTTGTGTAATCAAGTTGATTATAGTAAAAAAAAATCAAATAAAAATAAAAGAATCAGATGACCAATGTTAAAAGAATTTGATACCACATTTAAGTAAAGATTCTAATGCTGAAAAGCATGGGTTGCTAGATGATATTGATTTTGAAAGGAGCTACAAACTATCATTTTACATTTTTTTTTCTTGTATCATAAATATATGCTTAATTTGTTAACTTTTATTAGTTTTTTTTTATAGTCAAAAATCAGATTTTATAATCTAACTTATTGACATTGTTTCCCGTAACTATATATATATATATATATATATATATATATAAGTTTTAAATAACTTAATGTGAATATTTAACCATGTAAGAGCTAGCAGTAAAAAACATAATTTATCACTTCATTCACTTGCAAGCTTGCACTATAATCAGAACATTTTAAAATAATTATCCAACTTGGAGAATATAAGGACAAATGAATAGGGTTAACTTACAATTTAATAAAAAGAAAACATAGGTGTCAATCATCATCCAACGATCCAAAACAAAATCCAATTACTGATATGCATAAACTTGGATGGTCCCACACCATAATAAATATAATCCAATACATTCTGGTTTTACAAAGATAGTTTCAGAAAACTAGATAATAGAACATTAACATCAACAAATCACAACAATAAAATATCTTTTGCTTGTCAAAAACATTTAAAAAAAACATCAACAAACATGTTTATTTGTACCAATTGCAAATGTTAAAGAGGAAATTTCTAGTGTTGGGTTCAGATGATTTAATAGAAACCATCCACTGGTGAAGAAAAAAAAGTGACAACTTGATTGAAATGGTCACCAAACATTCCTTGCCCAGCACCTCAGCAACCATCTGTATCAACATTTTCAAATCAATATTATCAATAAGAATTGTGCAATACTATTAATTCAAAACAAATTCCAAATTCTAGCATAGACAACAATCAATATTATCTACCATTTGAGTTTGTAAACAAAACATTTGATGGATTTCTATTTTTTTTTCAAAAAAGAAAAATAAGATTAGAAAGATGGATTTCATCATTTTACTTCCTTAACATTAATTTGCCTCAATAATCCATCACACCAATTACGTACACCACTCAGTATCTACTAGTAAACACAAAAGAACTAATATCCTGTGTAAAACAAGACTAATTATATGCCATAAACACTAAGTCAGAAATAAAATCAACAAAAGGTAATCTCTAATCAAACATATTAAAATGAATCCTTTTAACAAATGAAAACAAAATATTAAAAGGTTCTTATACTCTACTATACCAACAATATAAAGTTTAATTATTTAAACATGTTCCAAGTTGAAAAGTAAATCCCGGAAACTATCAAAAATTATAAAAGGGTTAAATATATAAATATAGACATGTTTATGTTTAGTATTTAAAAAATAACTCATCTAATTTTATTCCATCCGTTTTTGAAATATGTAATTTGTAGTCCCTATTTTTCAAAAAATAGTCTCTTTTTAATCTCTAACATATAGAAATAGGAACCACACAACACATTTCCACAAGATTAAAATGTGACTTTATAGTCCAACTCTTGGACAATCCTTCCAAAAAAAAAATAAAACTCTTGGCCAACTATTAAGAATTCACAAAATTTAATAAATGGTTCTTCAATACTATTCATTCAATTAAACCCATGTTACTTATTTAAATGTCAAATAAAATTAAACTCCATGATGCAAAGTACCACAGTTAAACTTATAAATAAGAATATAATGACCACATTAAAATTTGAAATCATGAAGTAGAAATAAAAATAGAATGAGCACACTATACTTTCTCATAATAATTGAAGGCTTCTTTTACCTTCTGGATGGTTCCTACTTCCTACTCATGCCACAGGTCATATTATCACTTCATCATTTATCTTGATCGCAGGAATGTGAGCAATCTTAGACCAGTGTTTCCCTTTCCGACTTTGATACCTTGCTTCTAGTAAAGGACAACCATGTATCCTCAGTAATTCAAGAGAGGATGGAAGCTGATCTTCGGGCAAGGACTCGAGGCTTTTACAATTCGTGATGGCAAGCTCTGTGAGGGAAGTGAGGTGTTAAAGCCCTTTTCCTTCCAACAACTTTAAATCATCAAAATTCCGTAGCTTCAGATATTGCAGCGAAGTGGGCAGTAAGCACTCCTTCAACAGGGTGTTAACAACATCTTCCTCCCCATAACCATAAATGACAAGACGAGACAGAGAAGTGAGGCGTTGGAATAGGAAACCTAACTCGTGTTTAGACATTGATGATAGAATTCCAACATCAACATCGAGTATTTGTAAACTGGAAGGTAAACACCTTGGAGGCAATGATATTAGCTCTGGAAGGTAAGAAAGCCGTAAATATTGAAGGGCAGGGAGATGAATCTGTTCTGGAAGTGGCCTAAGTTTCTTACAATTACAAACACTAAGATAAGTTAATTTGAGAGCATTCGTTCCACCTTGAGTAGTAATTGCTTCCATGTCGGGACATTCCCAGATATGAAGACGTTGTAGGGAAGAGAAACCATCTAATGGTAAGGACGCCAGGGAATGGCAGCTTCTTTCAATTGACAGATGTTCAAGTGATGTGTATTTGTGGCATGATTCGGGAGACAGAAATTCTAAGTTCTCACAGTTGGAAATTTCAATTGATTGCAATGACGTTGGCAAGCCGTCGGCTGGGAAGGAAATCAAATTGGGGATATCCCAAAGAGTCAAACGTTGGAGACAATTGGCAGCTAGTATCATTCTTGGCAAAGATGACAAGCTGTCACATTTTTCAATCCGTAGATTCCTATACGAAAAGTTGTCAAGCAAGGACAACAAGTCTTCTCCTGGTTCTACCATTGTTATTTTTTCAATTGATGTGTTCCAATGTAGATCATGTGATTTTGCCTCTAGCCGGTTGCACTCTGATATACGAACCTCTGTCAACGAAGGTAGATGGTTGGGCAAGTTTCCTCTCAACTTGGGGCATGTTGATAAACTCAGACGCTTAAGGCAAGGAAAAGGAAACTTGCTGCCTTCACCTTCAAATGCCACTCTTCCCACTCTGACATCTCTTCGAACTGGATACTCTCCAACAATGGAAATGGTTGAAATGAAAGGGAAACCCCATTGTTGCAGTAGAATTCTTCACCAACTGTCTTCACCATTTTCATCCTTTTTATCACAAGCTCCTTAAGAGAAGGTAATCGTCCAAATGGTGGAAGTGAAAAGCAATAGTTGCAATCAGTGATGCAAAGGACTATAACATAAGAATATGAAGAGTCACCCAACCATTTAGGAAAGCTTGTGCCAATGTAGTATCTTATGCTGAGTTTCTTTAAACTTGTCGATGGTTGCAGGTTCTGAAGTACATCTTTCTCAACTTGTGAATCTTGTGGCTTACTGCCCCACTCCAGCGTAAGCTCCTCAATACGCTCTTTCTTCTGTAAGTCAGCTTGAAAAGCATCCTTGGGATCAACAACATTTTGTAGTCTCAAAATAGAAAGCGTACCTTGCAAGTAAGGAAACTTTCTTAATTCTATGATATTTACTCCATATTCTCTGCCTACAACAAAAGAAGTCAACACACGGAGATCTTGTAGCTTGCTTATTTGTGCTGGCATCTCCGACAAATTTGTGTCTCTAATATCAAGGTGGCGTAGATTAACCAAATTTCCTATCTGTTCAGGCAGCTGAGTAAGACATATACAATTTGACAATTTCAAAGTCTGTAAATTGTAAAGCCTAAAGGTTGCATCGGGTAACCTTTTGATTGAAGTATAGGAAAGGTCAAGATACCTCAAAAGCACCAAATTGCTTATTGAATCAGGCAACTCAGTGATATTTCCATAGTCAAGCAAGGACAAAGTTCGCAAATATTTTAGTTTTGGTAACCAATCATGTGACACCTTTTTGGTTACATGACAATAATAGCCAGGTCCATATTTAGAGAATGGTAAAAAGGTGCGCAAAGACTTTAGGTCATACAAGCCCTCAAATCTTTCAGAGACGTCAAATCGTCTTGAATGAAATGCTAATTGGCGAACACCTCCTGAGATTTTATTACCTTCCAAGTAGCAAGAGTTTTTTCCAGCTATTAGTCTAGCCAAATCATAGATGAGGTCATGCATTCGAAACTTATCCTCTGCTTGAGTTTTGTCTTTTTCAACTAAAGATCTTGATAATAATTCATTAAAGTAGTCATCACCTGCTAATTCCATTGCTTTCTCTCCATGGATTTGTTGAAGAAAGCCTTCAGCCATCCATAACAGAATCAACTCCTTCCTATCCAACAAATGTTGTTTTGGAAAAATTGAGCAATAAGAAAAACATCTTTTCAAATGTGCTGGGAGATGAAGATAACTTATGTGTAAAGTTGGTAACACCTCTTCATGTGCCCATAAGTTGCTGTTCAGAATCCTATTCCATTCTTTTGCATCAACATTTGATCGCAAAAGACCTCCCAATGTTTTAGCAGCTAAAGGTAGGCCATTGCATTTTTTTGCAATCTTCCTACCAATTTCTTCTAGGATTGGATGTTCATCGTAACCTTCATTGCCAAATGCATGTTCAGCAAGTATACACCAACAATTGTCATCTGTTAGATGTTTCAGCTCATAAACGGGATATTTATGTGTCATTTGTGCAACTTTCTGTTGTCGAGTTGTCACAATAATCTTACTTCCCTTTTTTCCACCGCTAAAAGGTGCTATTAGGTGATGCCAATCATTATACTTTTCGTTCCAAAGGTCATCAAGGACAAGCAAAAACTTTTTATCTTTCAAGCTGTTCTTCAACTCAACACGAAGAGCATCAAAATTAGTACTATTACAATTTTTAGAAGTGACAGATTCAACAATTGTCTTTGTCACCCTAAACACATCAAAATCATCAGATACCCATGCCCATGTGGTCAAATCAAAATGTTTCTGCACTGCACTATCATTATAAAGGCATT
>PYAF01000125.1:459784-477819 GCA_007407185.1 Glycine tomentella | reverse complement strand
AATTTTCATTTTATCAATTTATTTGCTTGTATTTTGGGTGAACTTTTATTTTATTTATAAATATTTGATCTTAACTTTAACTTGATTTCCTTATCCTCTTACCTCTGAAGAGAAGAATTTTTACATAAGTTGAAATAATTTTTAATAAGTTCGTTAAAAAAAATATTACACAAAGATTCAGAATAATTAATATCATATCATTCTATTTTAATTAATTCTATGTTTAATTTTTATTAATATAGTCTCTTTTTTACCTTACTTGATTGGTGAAATAGTTTACTTTTTATTGATAAATATTAATTGTTAATTGTTAATTTTTTTATTAGTAGAAGAATTGAATTCATAATCTTTTTCTCTGGTCATTTTTTATCACCCAACCAACTTTATAATTTCAGTTGAGTGATAAAACAATTTTTCTCTAAAAAAGCATGTTCTTTACATCACAAAAAGAAAATTTTTTATTGCAAATGAAAAATTGTCCAAATTTTTAAAAGTTATAAAATGGTTTGGTTACTTATGTAGTTAATGAAACGTTTGTCTTTTAAAAGAATTTATTATTTTCAATTTTTAAGCATAATTTTAAATTTTATTTATTTATTCAACATGAGAAATTTATCTCATTAGATTCGTGTACATGAAAACTATAGAAATCAATTAATATTTAAAAAAAGAAACAAAAATAAGATAAGAATATATATGAATAATGAGTCTCACAAAAGTATAAAACTAAAAACTCTAATGTCATTTTTTTTTATTGTCCATTAGACTCACTTTTGCCATTATTTTAATTATATTTAGACATTTTTTTATTTCAAACATTAGCTGGTTTCAATAGTTAAATAATTAAAAAAATGCTAATCTATAAAATTCTAAGGTTCCAACACTATCTCAAAAAAAGGTTAATTTATAGAAAAATGATTAGCATTGTTTTAAATTTATAGTTGATAGAAAAATGGTTAATTTATATTGCAAGACTCGATTATTTAATTCATCAAAATTAAAAAAAATAATTAATTTAATTTATAATAATAAATTTATTTTAAATTTATAATTTTTTCAAAACTATAATTGTCATTAATATTTCTCTTTGTGTTTAATAATATGTTAACACATTTGCTTTTTTCTTTTAATGAAGTTTATTTTTAGTCTAAAAATAATTAATATAAAAAATATTATATATTAAATTTTATAAAATAAATGAACATCATTTTAAACTTAATTCTTATGAAAAGAAATAGAGAAAATATGAATCTTATAAAGTTCATTTATCAATTTGACTTTAGAAAATTGAGTGATCATGGGTGCCATGAGATCAAGTGAACCTTCCTCCGTTCTCGAGCATTCTTTGTTGAAATGCTTTGCCAATTCAACCATCATATCCAAAAGTGGTTGCTGAAAGTTTCGAGCAGTCAATTTTTAACGTATGAACTTAAACAAATGGATCATGAGTGCAACCAATGAAGTGAACAATGGGATGATGAAAATCCCCCCAAAGCTCTTTAATGTTAAGTTAGGGCTTTCTAGTACTTGGATCTTTACTTATGATGTCCTTTGAGAAGTACTTCTTCTTGATCCCATCAAAGGTTGGTTTATTTTAATGACGTTTAAGATTGACCTTGAAAAATAAGGAACCAATGGAAAGTTTCATGGGAATGCCTCAAGAAAAAGACAGAAAAAGTTGTTACCAATTTCTAATTACATACAAAAGAAATGTTATCAATACAAATTTTTAATTCGAGAATTTATCATATTATTTTTATATAAAAAGGGTTCAAAGGGCCGTAAATGTATCATGTTTCTCTATATATGATTCTGATCAATAACTATATAATATATAGTTAGAACTTTCAATTTATGATCTTGAACCCAATTATAATCACATAATAATGATTTTGAACCATACAATAACCTAAGAATATATATCATTCAATCAAATAAGTTTTTATGTTTTTTTTTATAGAAATTGCTTTCATAAAAACCTACAACTAAAATATTAAAAAAAATCAAGTTAATTGTGAGTGAAGAAATAAAATGAAACCTACTAAAAATCAGTTAAAATCTTTTTTCAAAAGCAAAACTTTTTTTTTGGAACCATGATATTGATATTAAATAATCTCTACTAAATACAATAATTAATCTTTGTTGACATAATTTGATTAAGGAACACAAGTTGTTACTACTTATATTCATAGTTGGTGGTGACAAAACATATTAAATATAGACAATTGAAGTAAAATTTTGTTAAAAACTCAAGTTGAATTCTACAATTGAAGTAAAATTAGGGAGTATTTCTAAATCTTATGCTGCAAAGGAAATATCCACTGAAAGAAAGTTAAGAGTGTAAATTGATTTGAGAAACAAATGTAAAGCACACATGATAAAGTCAAGATTCAAGGAAATTAGATGCTATAAAAGACAACCCATAATTGTGATTATAAATTAATAAAAACCTCTGAAAATAAGGACAGATGTCGAGACTTACGAAGGAAAATCTATCAGTTTTGTATGTTGGTCCAACAATCTGATACTTTTTGCAACCATCAGCAACTCCTCCATTGTTGCTTCCAGGGACGGACCTATGTATAAGATAGGGGGCAAGTGTCCCCCTTAAATTTTGACATTAAATTACAAATATACTCCTATTTTTAAAAAATTTACAAAATAGCCAAGAGAGTGGGCACTGAGCAATGGTCCTTCTGCTCAGAACGCGTGATCCTTCTGCTCAGTCCTTTTGCTCAGAACGCGTTTCCGTTTCCGCTCTTCGGCTCCGACTCCGCTCTCCGAGGCTCCAACTCCGACTCTGTTTCTGCGTTTCTAGGTTTTTTTTCGAAACAGTGGCAGTTGCGATTTTGCTTCATTTCGGACGCGATTCCTTCTTCTCAGCGTTGCCTTTCATTGCTTTGGCAATGCTCTCGTTCTCCTTCTTGGCAGCTTCGGGCTTCGGCTAACTTGTACGAAAAATGTTGGTGTTTCTCTTGACAAATCCATGAACCCATTTGTTTGCTTCTGGAAAATAAATTCTAGAAAGCATTATACAACTTTTGTTAAGTAGTTCATTGAAGTATTGAAGTTTAAATACATTTTAGAATTTAGTTTCTGGAAAGGGGTCATTTTGAAAGAGAAAAAAGTACACCAGGGAGGTGCATTTAGCCATTGCCTAAAAGTTTGATGAAAATTAAAAATGCCTTACAATTTCACTGTGAAAAATTAGCTTTTAGGCACATGGTTCAAAACAACCAAGATAACTCTTTGGTCCCTCAATACGCCTAATATGGCCAAACTGAAAGTAAAGAGGATAAAAAAAAACAGCAAAACAAGCTTCTGGACTCTTCAAAAGCAGCAAAACAATTATTAAGTTGAAAGTCCCAATTAATTCCTTGTAGCTCTGAAATAGAAAAACCACATAGTCCATGTAGTAAGTGCAAATTGAAGTCATAATTTGAAATAGTAGTACTGTAGATGAAGAGTTAGTTTAACAATTGATTGTAATGACCAACAATTTGAATGCTAATCCTTTAGTATGAAATTACTCACATGTAGCAAGTAATTTATGCATATTTTAGATGTGTTGATGTTATTTTCAACAATTCCTATTGTCTAATTCAGCTTAGGTGGCATGTCTCTTATAGAAATAAGCAAGGTTTACCTAACACAATAGACACCACCAAGCCTTATTTTCAACAATTCCTATTGTCTAATTCAATCTGGCCATACACATAATTTACAGGTTTGCTATTTCAGCAACCCTTTTGCTTGATTTTGTTTGTCTTTTTTCTCTTAAGTTTAAGTACCTTTATGATTTAATTATTTGTGATATATAATTGATTGGGTTAGTTACCTAGTTTATGTTGATTTGGTTAGTTAACTAGTTTATATATTGATTCATTTTTGTCATTTTCCATTTTTTAGGATAGAAAGATATTTAGGTTCTTTTTTTACAAAGTCAAGTGGTACTTAACATTCTCGATGTGAATCTTCTTCATCTATTGATTTAGTTCAAGATAAACAAAATGAGTGTTCGAAAAAGGGAAATGATTTGTATTTTCCTGATTCTGGTAGAAGACTTCTTATTATGAGCATTGTGAAGAGTGATCAAGAAAGGAAAAATAATTCGAAGAATTTATCAAACGAATGGTCCTTGTCAACCAAAACTTGACAACTTTCCTCAATCCTTATTGGGGGTAAAATGCGTAGATTTAATCCTCAATGGTATAATGAGTTTGACACTTGGTTGGAGTATAGTGAATCAAAAGATGTTGTATTTTGTTTGCATTGTTATCTATTTAGTTGTGAGTATAATAACCATGGCTAAAATTTTTTTTTTAAAAAAAATAAAATAAAATAAAATTTACTGTAGTAGTTACTGTAGTTTGACGCTGATAGTGTGGGATCTGGCACTGATAGCGTGACACTATAGAAGAAAGCCATTTTTCACGTTTTTTTGGCGCCATCAGCACCAGAGTGGCGCCAGGAGCGCCACAGATGCTAGATTTTGGCGCCAAGAGCGCCAAGATGGGGCCAAGGGCGCTAGATACACTGGATTTTGGCGCCATCAGCGCCAGAGTGGCGTCAGGAGCGCCACAGATGCTGAAAACTGGCGCCAGGAGCGCCAAAGTGGCGCCAAGGGCGCCAGGTGCACTGGAAATTGGCGCCAAAAGCGCCAAAGTGGAGTCAAGGGCGCGGCATGTCGGTCAGTCCACCTATAAAAGGCCAAATCGTGATTTTTCCAGAGGAAACCACTGTTCCTCTTCCTCCTTGACCCCAGGCAGCCAGTAGAGCACCTTAGAAGCTTCATATCTCCATTATAAGCCATTAAAATGAAAAACAAAGGAACACTTCAAAACAACCAAGAGGGGAGTGAATTGGTTGAATCTTGGCCAATTAAAATTTTAAAATCAGAGTTATCACATGATCTTTATCACTTACGAAAATTGGTTCAACACCAAGAATCAATATTCAATCAAATTCCTTTTCAAAAAGTATAGAAAAACAGAGTATAGAATTATGAACAATGATGTTGATTCACAAACAAAGTAATTATAAGATGATGAGATTAAGAGAAAGATTTGCCACAGAATTTATACTGGTTCACCTCAAACACTATGAGGCTACATCCAGTTCTTCCACTCAACACAAGAGTAGAGTTTCAATATTGCAAAAATATCCTTACAAGCAAATATACAAGTCTCTCTTTATCAATCCTAGATAAAGTTCAGAAGTCTAAAACCATATTAGACTCTTAGAGACAAAATCCCTTTGCCAAGAACACTACTCAGCAAAAACTAGAGAAACACTATCTCTACACTTGCAAGATACTCATTTACAATAGACAAATCTTTACAAAATTCAATTAACAGTTTACACCATCAAAGAGCAAGGAAAGACATCACCTGATAATCCAAGAATGCATGTAAATAAATGATTCCACGAATTGAACGACAGATGATCAACTTAATGCATTCCCTTTCCTTAATCTTTGAATGAACAAATGCTTCTCCTTCTTAATTCAAAAGCCCATACGAATTTTGTGAAGCTAGTTATGTTTAGAACATGGAGAATCTCACTAACTAAAGCTCAGAGAGTTTGTGAATGCTTTAGAGTTCGAAATTTCACAAATGATCAAAAGTTACAAACCTCAGTCAAAGAGGTTCAATTTATAACTGCTTTTTAACTGAAAATAATCGATTAAACACGCTCCAGTAATCGATTATTTAGCATATGTAATCGATTAAATCAAGATAATAATCGATTAATCTGTTTATAAAACGTTCTGAGTTTCAAGAACGAACCATTTAATTGATTATTCCGATACGTAATCGATTAAGGAAATAATGTAATAGATTAAAATGATCTTGAGCTTTTCTGGGTTTAGACAAAGAACAATATAGTCGATTATTCCATGAAGTAATCGATTAAGACAGTCAGCACATATTTTCCTAAGATGCATGTTCAGGCATGTAATAGATTAAACAAATATTGTAATCGATTAAGACAGAGAGTTCCATCTTTTCATAAAAGCCTGAGTAATCGATTAAAACGTGATGTAATCGATTACAATGATCATGTTTTGTTTTCTTAAGGACACGAAGAACAAAATAATCGATGCTACTATTTATGTAATCGATTATCTAGTTAGCAACTTAATTTTTTCCAAAAACTTTACTTTCTAAGTGTCTTTCTTTTACTTAATTAATTAATCCAATGATCATAAAATGAATGAATGATGCATGATGCAAACACTTGGATTATCAGATCATATACTTCCTTTTACAAATGATCAAATTGATTCTTCAAGCTTTCCTTTGAACATATCCTTTTTTGCATGTTTGAAAGTCCAAAACCTTGAAGCTTGATCCTTATTCCTTGATACTTGACTTCACTAGAATCAACATAAAACACCTCCTAATCACCTTTAAACCTGATTGGAACCAAGTGAGAGCCAAATCTCCAGCCTAAAGTGAGAGAATTTCCATTTTTTGGAGTTTCTTCAGAGAGTGGAATTGTGGAGAGGAAAGGAGCTGGTTTTGGGACACCAGAGTTGGGAGAAAGGCTTCTCCAACTTTCCTTTATTGATTTGAGGTAAGAAACTCACATTTTAACCGTTTAATTTATGAAATGGGGATGAGATGAATAGTAACCATATGTGGATAAGGCTGGAATTAGGCTTAGGTTCTTTAGGGAGATGTAGTTAGGAGGTTGTTCTGAGCCATATGGCATGTTGAAACTAAAATCTGAATGAAGTTTGAGTTTGGCTCTGTGGAAGAGAGAAGTGTGTGTGAATGAGCAATGTTATGGCCTGAATTTACTCAAGCACCTTTACAAAAGTTATTCATAAGGCCAAATAATCGATAAAAATGTGATTATATATGTGTTTTGGCTGAGTTGAACCAATGTGGGTTCTTAATTCTGGTACAACTTTAAATTGAGTTGTACAGAGTTCTAAAGGAACTCTGAGGCCTTGGTGAGACTGAGGCAGACCATTGAGGGTCAATGTATAGCCTAGTAGAAGTTTGGCTAAGATAAACCTAAAGTTAGAGGACTTTGAATTGGTTATTAGAGGAAGGGTATTTCCTTCCATATAAACGGTCGAACACCGTTTCTGATTGTTTGATTCATGCCTACTGTAGGGCGTGACGTGCATACTGCTGGTAGAGATCACCAAGAGATTAGGGGAGCTAATTCTAAGCTACGACCAGGTAAGCTTAGTGTTTTCAGTGATTGTTTCCCTGCTTGTGTTTCACTGCACCCTACATGGCTGATTGCTTGATATGACTTATATTCTGATGTGTTATGATGTTGTGGTACTGAATTGTACTGATTATTGATGAAATGGTTTGATGATGGCTAGCAACTGCATGCTAGCTAAACCCTTAGATGGGGTGTATTGATTTTGATTACACTGAATTAGTATATATTATGTTACTTATGATGATTATATTGAATACACTAGTATAGTGTATGGTTGCATGAACTTTGTTCTGAGCTGATTGTGATGTGATTGGTTGAAATCTACTGGCCAATAGGATTAGGTACTATGGACCCTTTGGGAATGTGCCCTTAAGTGGATGATCTCCCCTGGGATAATCCATAGGTGTCCATGTAAACCCTGAGTAGATGTGCCTTTAAGTAGATGATCCTATTCAGGTATGGACGGCAAGTCCTGGGTAGATGTGTCTTTCAGTAGATGATCCTACCTGGGCATGTGTTGAGCAAGTCCTGAATAGATGTGTCCTTCAGTGGATGATCCTATTCAGGCAATGTGTGTTGATTATTTTGTATTGTGCTGTTATTTGCATGTGACAAATTTTGGTCAGCCGAGAAGGCTGTTGATCTTATGAGAATTCTGTTTAATTATGTGATCTATATATGTATATATATATATATGTATATATGTTGTGATATTGGGAAGTGAACTAGGGGGTGGAAAACCTCTGAAAACCCTGAGTTTATGGAGATAATTATCTCACCCCGATTTGGGGATTATGTTGCAGGAACAGAGGCTGCAGTTACTGAGAGATCCCAGGGCAAGAGGCCTGAGCTGGGATAGAGTGAAGAAAACCCTAGGCTTAGATGACCGAGCTTGTTAGCTCAGATTTTGTCATTTTATCTGTATTTTGAATCCTAGGAAACATTTGTATAGTTTTGAGAATTACAGAGATTCACCATATATGTATAAAAGTGTATATTATACTTGATTCAAGCTTCCTTAAATGTTTATTTCCATGCTTGCTGCGTTGTTGTGATATTGTATAATGATAATACGCCGGGTGCACACGGGGTGTTACAGTGAGCATGGTGATGGAAGGGGTGGTCATGATTCATTTGTGGTAGAAGGATTTAGCAAATGGAAGGACAAACAACGACTGATTAAACATATTGGGAAAGTTGGAAGCACTCACAAGTTATGCTTCAGTGCTTCCAAAGATTTGATGAATCAAAATCAAAATCAAAATTATCTTATTCGTCTAAATGGTTCTATTCGATGTGTTCGATATCTCATATGACAAGGTTTAACTTTCCAGGGACATGATGAGACAAATGATGATGAGACAAATGCTTCAATAAATCCGGAAAATTTTGTGGAGCTTGTAAAATTCCTATGTAAAAGAAATGAGGAGGTAAATAATGTATCTTTGAATAATGCCCCTGAGAATCTCAAAATGATAACTCCTTCAATTCATAAAGATATTACTAATGTTGCTGCTAGTTTAATTACCAAAACTATTATTTCAGATATTGAGGATAATTTCTTCCCTATACTAGTTGATGAAGCTCGTGATATATCACTTAAAGAACAGATGACCATTGTTTTAAGATATGTGAACTGCAATGGTGACATTATTGAACATTTTCTTGGTCTTGTTCATGTTTTAGATACTACAACTAGTTCACTTAAAGAAACGATTGAGTTAATTTTTGCCAAAAATGGTTTGAACTTGACAAAGATTCGTGGTCAAGGTTATGATGATGCAAGCAATATGAGTGGTCAATTCAGTGGTCTGAAAAGCTTGATTTTAGTTGAAAATAATTCTGCTTACTATGTTCACTGCTTTGCACATCAACTTCAGTTAGCTCTAGTAGCTTGTGCAAAAAAGGTTTACGCATTGACTGACTTTTTTAATTTTATACCATTGGTGTGTAATATAGTTGGTGTTTTTTGCAAAAGAGTGGATATTTGGAGAGAAAAACAATTTGATGAGCTAGTAAAAAACATTGCAAGCGATGATGTTCAATCATGGAAAAGCTTGAATTAAGAAATGAGTTTGTCACGACCAGGGGACACACGTTGGAGCTCACATTACCGATCATTGGTAAGCCTGTATACATTGTTTGATCTTGTGCTTGATGAGCTAGAAATTATAAAAGACGATACAACCTTATGCATGCAAAAAGGTCTAAAGCCTCTGACCTTATGATGCGTATGCAAACTTTTGAATTTATATTACTTTTGAACCTGATGATCAAGGTCTTAGCAATAACGAATGAGTTGTCACAAGCACTTCAGAGAAAAGATCAAGATATTGTGAATGCTATGACTCTTGCAAAAGTTTCAAAGGTATTATTACAGAAGACGAGAGATAATGGGTGAGATAATCTATTTCAGAAGACTTCTGCATTTTGTATCAAACATGATATAAATATCCCTGAAATGGAAAGTATACTTGCATTACAAGATAGAACAAAACATAGAGGACCAGTTACTCATCTGTATCACTTTAAGGTTGACATATTTTATGCAGTGATAGATACTCAACTTGAAGAGTTGAATGATCGTTTTAGTGAAGTTAGTTCGAATTTGCTGAAATGCATGACATCTTTAAATCTGTGCAACTCTTTCTCAGCATTTGACAAGAATAAGTTGTGTGAATTTGCTAGCTTTTATCCTTCAGATTTTGATTTGAATGATTTTGTCATGCTTGAATATCAACTTGACACGTATATTGTTGATGTGCAAAGTGATCCTGATTTTTTGAATTTACAAGGAATAGCTGATCTTACCAAGAGGATGATTGAAAAGAAAAAACATATTGTATATCCTTTGGTTTATTTACTTGTAAAGTTAGCATTAACTTTGCATGTAGCAATTGCATATGTGGAAATAACATTTTCAGTTATGAAATACATTAAGACTGCACTTTGTAATCGGATGGGGAATGATTGGTTGAATGATTGTTTAGTGTCTTATATTGAAAAAGATGTATTTGAAAGCATTGATAATAAGACAATTATGATGGAATTTCAAAAAATAAGGCCTAGAAGGATGACATTATAATTATTTTTATTGTAATATACTTTTGTTATTAAAATATATGTATTTGAACTTATTGAGTGTCCTTCTTCATTGATTTCCTGGATTCGCCACTCATTAATTCCAAGAGACAGAGCAGTTCATAGGCCTCAGGGCCTTGGTAACCCTTTAACTTAGACATATTGAATCCAAGCTTTTTCTATTAGTAACCCTTTCACAAAGGAATCCTGAGGATATCCGACAAAGTAATTGTTTGTTTTTATCTCTTCTCCGTCCACAATCGCAGGCTGCAGTTTCTGTACTGTGAGAATTGAAGCTAAACTTGCAGTGTAACTTTGTGTTATGATGAGTACCACAAAGAACCATATAATCAGCACAAATCGTGACCAATTGTTCTCTACCCTCTCCCCTGCCAACAAAGGTTTTAAGTTAAAAAAAGCCGAACTTAAAAACAGAGGTTTTTTTTTTTCATGAAGAAATTAAGAAGGCATTAGTAATTTTGTTTTCTTGAATATTTGCAAGTAAGAAGGAATCAAACTATCATGATGGACCGAGAGTCATGATAATTTGGTTCAGTGGTGTTCAAAAAATCAAACGATGAAACCAATGAAGATGAAGGCTGCACCAATCGTCAACCAAAGGTCCCAACTAAATGACTTCAGGAAAATCAAATGTTTTGTTTCTCATCATGCTTTGCCAAAACCAACATTGTCACGCCTGATTCTGAAAATGACATTGTAAAATCAACATATTTTGAGCGCTTAGCCACAATTGTCACGTCCCCAACCACAGCGTAGTTCTGCATACAAAAGAATGAAGCGCTAAGGAATAAAATAAAACTTTCCTCATCTTATGGAACAAGACAATAGGTTGGTCTTGAGATTTTTTATATCCTGAACCAAAAAAATTGAATTCTCATAATCATTTAAATTTTGTCTTTCTTATAATTTTTTGTTTCAAGAAATCACTAATAATTCGTTTATAATTAAGATTTATAGAAAAAATGTTTTCGATTGAAATCAAAACAAATTTATTTAATATTAATACGAAGTAAATAAAGAAAGATGTAATGGTCTTTTAATTTATTTTTTAGGTTCATTTTGTTACTCTTATTATTAAAAGGTTTAATTAAGTTTTCTAATTTAAAAAAATGATTTAATTTAATCCTTTTACTTTTAAAAATTCGATTAAATCATTTATTTTTAAAATTAATTCAATTTTTTTGATATTTTTTAGTTGCTCCAAAAAATTTGAAAAATAAAACTTAAGAAACAATAAATAAAGGAAGCTTTTGAAAAAGAGAAAACTTACATTTTCCTTAATTTGCATAAGAAGTTCGTCTTAGGTACCACCCTTTCCATGTTTCTCAAAACGGAAGAGTTCATAAGAGTCGATGTCTCTACGTGTTTGGATGGGGATATTTAATAAAATAATTCATTTCTTATGAAATTTAAATTGTTTTATATAGAATATTTAAAAAAGAAATTAAATTCTGATATTTTTGCAGAATATTTTAATCAGTTAAAATGTTCGTATTTTAAAATCTCTCAAAATCTAAGGAATTTGAATTTTTTTTATTCGGAAACACTTGCTCACTGTCGATGTCGCTGTCCTATCTCGACACTCACAAGTTGCAACGATGGTTACGCAAGGCTCGCATTCTCTCTCGCGATCGCTCTCTCTCTCCCTCTCTTATACGACCGTTTTCTCGCTCTCTCTCTTTTTCTCTCCTGCATGATCGCTTCTCTCTCTCTCTCACGGTGGTTATTAGTTATTAGAAAATTCCATTTTTGTTTTTATCTGCTGAGTGGCCACGTCACCAAATTGTTTGTAACAGAATTTGTTATTTCTTTCCTTTATATTCTCATTCACACGGTATAGAATACAATCAATTCAATGAATATAAAGATTTGATTCTTTTTTTTTCTGATTTATATTGCTAATATGGTATCAGAGCAACATCTTTAATGGCTCGAGGCCATCATCGTCCCCCCCCTTCCCCTGAGCAATCGTCTGGTTCATCTTCTGTCATGGAAGATATTTCAAGCCCCTATTTCCTCCATAGCAGCGATCATCCTGGTTTGGTTCTGGTAACCCACACCCTTGATGGTGCTAACTACAGTTCTTGGAGCAGATCTATGCTCCTTGCTCTCACCGCCAAGAACAAATCACTTTTCATTGATGGTTCCATTCCTCGTCCACCTGCTGCTGATTTACTCTTTCCTGCTTGGAATCGTTGTAACTCTATGGTTATTTCTTGGCTTCTGAATAGTGTATCTAAAGCCATTGCTGATAGCTTGGTCTACTTCTCCAACGCCTCTGATGTTTGGAGTGATCTACGCACCCGTTTTCAACAGGCTAATGGTCCTCGAATTTTTCAATTGAAGCAAGAAATCTCCTCTCTACACCAAGGCTCCTTTGATGTGAACACATACTACACCAAATTGAAAACTCTGTGTGAAGAACTTCAAACTCACATTCCCAACCCACCGTGCACTTGTGGTGGTTTGCGTCAACTCACGGTGTCTCAGCAGCAACATGACGCTCTTCAATTTCTTATGGGTCTCAATGACTCTTTCTCTTCAGTGCGAGCCCAAATCTTGCTAATGGATCCTCTCCCTTCGCTTGCTCGAGTTTTCTCTCTTGTTCTTCAAGAGGAAAGGCAACGTCAGATCTCCATATCGGTTCCTGCCACTCCTGATACACCACTCCTCAACTCTGTTTCCAACACCCCTAGCTCTAATTTCCAACCTGATTTGGTTTCTTCGGTGGCTGCCGTCACCGGCACTCCTCGCCGCCGTACTTTTTGCACGTATTGTCATGCTAAGGGTCATGTGCAGGACAAATGCTTCCGCCTCCATGGTTTTCCCCCAGGATACCAGTCCAAACCCAGAGTTCCCAAACCCATGTTTTCCTCCAACCCAGCCCAAACTCACTCAGCCCAAACTCACTTGGCCCAAACCAACTCCACCGTATCCCAACAACCCCACCCTCATTCTTTCAATCCCATTCCAATTTCTTACCCTAATTTCTCTCCACCACCTTCAGCCACCATCACCCAAACACAATATGCTCATCTTCTCTCGCTCCTTCACAAGGGTTCTGCTGCTCCGGTCATGCCTTCTTCTGCTTCAGTCACGTCCTCTTCTGCTTTAGTCAATGGTTGTTCTCCTTCTGTCACCAATGGTACCATTCCTTTTCTTTTTTCTGAATCTTGCTGGATTTTAGACACTGGTGCTACTCACCATGTGTGCTTTTCTTCCCGTTTATTTCTTTCTTCTACCTTTTCTCCATCCTCTACGGCTTCCGTCGTGTCTTTCCCCAATGGCTCGACAGTTCCCGTCAATGGTTCTGTCTCCATTTCTCTTTCTCCTTCTTTAAAACTTCATGATGTTTTATTTGTTCCATCCTTCACTTTTAATCTTCTGTCCATTAGCGCTCTCACTCGTGATTCCTCTCTCGTTGCTAATTTTACTTCTTCTCATTGTATTATACAGGATCCTATCAAGGCAACGACGATTGGGATTGCTAAGCGTTGTGGCAATCTTTATGTTCTTGATGTCTGTTCCCTTTTCCCTCAATCTTCTGTCCCCCCATCCCTTTGTTTTGCTGTAAATAGATCTAGCTCTACGTTATGGCATGCTAGACTAGGCCATCTTTCTTTTTCGGTCTTAAATTCCATGAAGGATGTTTTACACCATACTGAACATTTGGCATCCGAACAACATTGTAATGTTTGTCCTCTTGCGAAACAAAAACGTTTACCTTTTATTTTGAATCCAAAAATTTCTTCTGTTGCTTTTGCTCTTATTCACTGTGACATCTGGGGTCCCTTTCAACCCCTTTCTGTTGAAGGTTCCAAGTATTTTCTTACGATTGTTGATGATGCAACTCGCTTCACTTGGACATATTTTTTGCGTTGTAAATCTGATTTTCGTTCTGTTTTTCTCAATTTTATTCACCTTATACAAAATCAATACAATGCTTCCATCAAAGCTATTCGTTGTGACAATGCTCCTGAATTTATGTTATCTGACATTTTTAGTTCTAAAGGCATTCAAGTTTATCATTCTTGTGTTGACCGTCCGCAGCAGAACTCTGTGGTGGAGCGAAAGCACCAGCATATCCTCAATGTTGCCCGTGCTCTACACTTTCAGTCTCATGTTCCCCTTGAATATTGGCAGGATTGTGTCTTGACAGCCATATACCTCATCAATAGAACGCCTTCCCCTTTGCTTTCCCACAAAACTCCTTTTGAACTTCTATCTCACAAAACCCCTGCCTATGATCACTTACGTGTTTTTGGTTGCCTTTGTTACGGTTCCACCCTTCCCAAATCACGTCATAAATTTTCTCCAAGGGCTGTCCCTGCTGTTTTTCTTGGCTACCCCCCAGGCTTTAAAGGTTACAAATTACTTGATTTAGCCTCCAATCGAACTTTCATCTCTAGGGATGTTACTTTTTTTGAATCAATATTTCCTTTTGCCTCCTCCACACCACCTCCCTCTCTTTTTCCAATTTCTCCTCCTCCCCTTCTTTCACCACCCACTCCTTATTCAGCTGTTTTGCCTACAAATCGTCCAATTAGAACTCGTCAGCCTCCTTCTCACTTGGCTGATTATGTTTGTTCCTCATCTACTGCTCATCCTCTCTCAAATTTTATTTCTTATACAAAACTTTCTCCTTCTCATGTTGCCTTCATCAATTCTCTCACTAATCATTCTGAACCAAAATCTTTTTCTGAAGCATCTCAACTTCCTGAGTGGCAGGCAGCTATGGATTCTGAAATTTCAGCTTTGGAACAAAATAATACCTGGTCTATTGTTTCTCTTCCCCCTGGCAAAAATAGTGTTGGTTGCAAATGGGTCTATAGAGTTAAATATCTCTCTGATGGTACTGTTGAACGCTATAAAGCTAGGTTGGTGGCCAAGGGATTTACTCAGCAAGAGGGAGTGGATTTTTCTGATACTTTTTCCCCTGTGGCCAAGTTAACTTCAGTCCGTGTACTGTTTTCCCTTGCTGCTCTTCATAATTGGCATCTAATACAATTAGATGTCAATAATGCTTTTTTACATGGAGACTTAGTTGAGGAAGTTTACATGACATTGCCTCCAGGTTATCATGGACAGGGGGAGTCCATTCCTAATGCTGTTTGTCGATTGCACAAGTCCTTATATGGGCTCAAACAAGCCTCTCGACAATGGTTTGCAAAATTTTCCACAACCTTATCTGGTCTCGGATTTACACAGTCTCAAGCTGATCATTCTTTGTTTATCAAAAACACTAAATTTTTTTTTATAGCCCTTCTTGTATATGTGGATGATATAATTGTTGCCTCTAATAATTTTTCTGAAGTACAGCTTCTCACAACTCTTCTAGACAGCAAGTTCAAGCTCAAAAATCTTGGCCCTATTAAATACTTTTTAGGACTAGAAGTAGCTCGTTCATCCAAAGGAATTTCCCTTTGTCAACACCATTATGCCTTGAACATATTACAGGATGCTGGACTTTCTGGTTGTAAGCCAAAATCCACTCCAATGGACGTTAACTTGAAGCTATCTTCACAAGATGGAGACCTTTTACTTGATCCCACTCCTTACAGAAGACTTATTGGCAGACTTCTATACTTAACCATCACCAGGCCCGATATTTCTTTTGCGGTAAATCACCTCAGCCAATACATGGCCGCTCCTCGGGCTCCTCACCTTCAAGCTGCTCATAGGATCCTTGCTTATATAAAGGCAACTGTTGGTCAAGGATTACTTTTTCCCTCTACTTCTTCTACTCATCTGAAAGTCTTCTGTGATTCAGATTGGGCTTCTTGTCCGGATACCCGCCGTTCTGTTTCTGGCTTTTGTGTATTTCTTGGTGCTTCTCTGATATCTTGGAAATCCAAGAAACAACATACTGTTTCTCGAAGCTCTGCAGAGGCAGAATATCGCTCCATGGCTAATGCATCTTGTGAAGTTCTATGGTTGTTTCAATTACTCAGAGACCTTGGCTTCCCTCACTCTGATGCTGCTCATATGTTCTGTGACAACAAATATGCTCTTCACATTGCCGATAATCCAGTCTTCCATGAGCGCACCAAGCACATTGAAATTGATTGCCACCTTGTTCGTGACTGTATTATTCGTGGCCAACTCAAAACTTTTCACATTGCTTCTTCTCATCAGCTTGCTGATATGTTGACCAAAGCTCTCCATCCAAGTCATTTTTCTGAACTTCTTTCCAAGATGGGAGTTATTAACATACACTCTCCATCTTGAGGGGGAGTATTAGTTATTAGAAAATTCCATTTTTGTTTTTATCTGCTGAGTGGCCACGTCACCAAATTGTTTATAACAGAATTTGTTATTCCTTTCCTTTATATTCTCATTCACACGGTATAGAATACAATCAATTCAATGAATATAAAGATTAGATTCTTTTTTTTTCTGATTTATATTGCTAATAGTGGTTTGTCCAGGTATGCTCTCTCGCTCTCTCATCTATGTAATCAAGGTTTTTCTTCTTGATTTTGTTTGCTTGTGTTTCAACTTTATTGTTTGATTTTATTAATTAATTTGCATTTTCACGAAACATCGTTGGATTTGCATGTTTTTGTTTGATTTTATTGTTGATTATGAATGCAATCAGTATTTAGTTTGTAATTTTCTCGTTTGCATGATTGTTTGGAACAAGCCAGTGGTGAGTCTGATTGCTTATTTGTTCTGCTTTTTTTTTTTTCTCACACTTTGTATCTGAACCAATCAACGGTGCAGAAAGCATTCTGTTTTCACTTTATAGCATATATCAGATAGCTATTTAACACCTGTTTTTGAACAACAAAGCTTGTTTGTTTGCATATTAATCATAGGGTTTCTAGGTTCCATTTTCTACTCTGTTTGATTTCGATGTCTTGGTACATGCAATTCACTCTTGTGTTTGAGACTGAGGTTGAAGATGCATTTTAAAGAAATATTTGGGAACTGATTTCGTTGATTGATCGAGGTTGCATGAACAATTCGTTGATAATATATACAATAGAGATTGTGCAGCTTGGTGCCTACAATTGTGGAGAAAATTCAAGCAGTTTCATGAACTTGGAATCACATTTATAGGGTGTCTTCAACCCTTGTTGCTTTTTTTGTTTTGTGAAATGTATCAATGCACCAAGGCAACATTTAATCCTTCATTGAGAACCTAAACCAGCCAAATGATTATGTGAAGTGTAGATTCTGCATGGTTATGCAGAATTCTTACAAGTTGCTCCATTAATAAGCCCATTGGAAGCCATTGATCAATTTAGGTGCTTTGAGCGTATGAATTGTTACTAACCTGTTAGCTGATGCTTAGGGGTAGAGACAAATAGAACATAGTCATGCTAGAGATGACTCAAATGTTCTACTTTTCAACATTTTTTGTTTTCTGTTTAATTAGAAGTACTTAGACACAGGGGCGGGGCAAACTTTTTCGGGGCCCTGTTTAATATTTTCCTTTTTTAGAAAAGGGGGTCCTCAATTGACATTTTAAAAATAAATGACTCATTTAAATAAGAAAAATACTTTGCTCAAAAAATATTACCAAATTACATTCCAAAATCAATTAAAACATCCTAAGGATTCTAACAAGTCATTTGAATAGAGTTGTCCTCTTCACATGTCTTAAAGAAAAATCATCTATAACACTTTCAACATCAACTTCTTCCAAAAGATCGCTTTCGATAGTCATTAAAGCAAGTCCATTTAGCCTCTCTTGTGACATAGTTGTTCGTAGATACGACTTCAACAATTTGAGTTTTGAA
>PYAF01000125.1:446520-459684 GCA_007407185.1 Glycine tomentella | reverse complement strand
GAACCTTGGACTCCTTGATTATTAAAAATCAAATATTACCATCTTCTCTAGTTTTCAATATTGAATATATGTTACAATAAATAATATTTGAGACCCCTTAATAAATAATATTTGAGGTCCCTTATTTTTTGGGGCCCCTTATTTTTCGGGGCCCTGTGCGGTTGGACACCTTGAGTGGGTCCAGAACCGCCCCTGCTTAGACATATCACCATAATAATGTGTAATTGGAATTCGATTTTGATTTTAATTATTATTACAAATAAAAATGTTTACCTTTTAGCGTTTTGCGAGTTAGGTATGTGAGATTTTTGGAATTCTGGTTAGGCTAGAAGTGGATCCAATTGAATCTCAAGGAGGGATTTTTTTTGGGGGACTGATAGAAAAATATATAATTGAGTACAGTTACTTACACATGCACTTGTTAAAAGGCTTACAAGAAAATTTAACCATTGAGATCTTGTGTTTTGGCTCAGTAGTTTATTCACTTTAATGATTTAGAGCTTGTTCAATCATACTTTGGCCGAAAAAAAGAATTTACCTTTTGATTTTGGAGTCATATGACTCATTATGTTGATCATATTAATAATAATACACCATTCACCTCTGCATGGATTGAATCTCTTATATACTAAACACTTCAGTTTCGTCCTAAGTTTTGTTTGTTTGGTATTCTTTGCCTCCTACTTTTGTTAGTTTGCAACATTTTTAGAAATATGTTTGTACCATCAGTTGCAAGTATTCCTTAATCCCAATGATTTACTCTTAAGTGCCAAACAAGCCATTCTTTATACATTTTCTATTACTAATTCCAGTTTCAGAGACTTTGGCATAAATCTGATCTCTCTTTTTATTTGAACAAAATCAGAATACATCTCTGATTCACTGGTTTAGTATTTTTATTTTTTATTCGTAAATTGATGAATAATCCAAGCCTTCATTTACTCTTGTGCTGATATAAATATTTATTATACATAATATTGATCAATGCTTGTACTACTGCCTAGGACCATACATAGGATGAAGACAGCCAGTCCAATCTGAAACTGCCAGGCCAAAGATTATTCGGACCTACTCTGCATAAGTCACTGGGCCAATGGGAATAAAATGTGTTGCCCTCTCATCATTATCTAGGTTGTTTAGTTATGGAGAGAATATGAGAGTTGTACAACTAATGACTTATGCGTTCAAAGTTTCAATTTATAGTTGTCCTTGTAAAAATATTGAATTGTTAGAAATCATATGCTTTGCTAAAATTATAAGTTGTTATCTCACTTATTTTTATGTACTTCTTTTACCTTTTTTTCATGATTTTATTTACTGAATTTATTTTCTCATGATTTGATTTGTATCAGGAATATTTTATAAATTTATAAATAAGGTTCTTATATGGTGGTGCTAGTAAATTCTCTATATCTATATTTTTGAATTATTATTAAAATTATTTTGAATTATGATATATTTAAAAATTAGTTAAATATTTATTTTCAATTAAGTTCAATATTGAAATTTTAATTTTTAAATAAATATTTAAAAACAAAATTTTACTAGAGGAAATTGAATTACTCTATGCAAACAAGTAATTTGAAATGCTTTATCCAAACAAATTATTTGTAAAATGAATGGAATTCAATTACAAATAATTCAAATGCTTAGGGAGGTTCGCGGGTCGGTTCGGATCGGTTTTGACCAAATTTAGGATCCAATCCAATCAAATTTGATTGGTTCGATTCGATTCCATTTTCAGAAAGAAAGAAAAATTGAAACTCAACCCAACCCGTACATGAACGGTTCGGATCACTGAGTTACCCATTTAATTGTTTTAGAACTACTATTTTATATCATGATTGATTCAAATATTTCATATAATTAACACAATATTATCAAATGTATGAAAGTAGTAAAATTGATTTATTTAATACCATCAACATAATATTCTAAAAATTACAACGTCCTAATTGGATAATCAATCTAATAGACAACTCCACTATGATAATTTTGTGTACTAAGAGTTCCTAGTATCCTAGTTTCCTAGTATACCCTTACACAACAATTATAATGATATCTTTGTTTCCCAGCAAAAAGCTCTAGTCTCAGTTCACTAAGAATAGAGGCAGACTGATATCATTGTTTCTCAGCTAAACTAATATCCTAGTTTCCCAGCCAGAAGTCGCATGTTTCAATTCATCAAGAACAAAGACAAAACTGGTATCCTAGTTTTCCAGTTGCGACATTTTCCAAAGTCATGAAGAAGAATACAATAAAATAGTTACATTTACGCTTTTATTCCTTAAGCAATCAGGTATCTTTAAATCCTGATGGAGAGTTGAAGAATCAGCCTTGTCAAACGCTTCTATATAATCTCACGACAACTCTCTCAATGATGCAAATATAAACTCTCAAACTATAATATTATTTGGAATGGAATGCATACATGAACACCAAAATATGTTTCTATTATACTAATTTAAAGATATGATTTTAACCAATTTTTGAATGCAATCCTAAATATATTATATCATATTATGCAATGCAATATTAAAAAATATTTTATCCTATTTTTGAATGCAATCTTAAACATTTACAATACGACACCTTTTTTATTTTCAAATTATTTTTTAAATTTTTAATATATATATATATATAAATAATAAAATTTATATTATTATTACGGATTCACGGGTCGGGTCATCGGGTCAACGGATCTATAAATCTAAACTAGTGACCCAACCCATACATGAATGGTTTTGATCGATTCGGTTCGATTTTGACTCAAATATATAAATGACCCAACCCAAACTGTTCGGATCAGTACAGATCAATTCGGGTTCACGGGTGACTCATACCCGTGAACATCCCTACAAATGCTATCTACTTTAATTTCCTTAAATTGCTAGAATTCTCCATCCAAACTCAAGGCTTTAAAGAGCACATCAAAGGAGAAGCTAAGAAATTTCTTGAATTCATTGACATTTTTTGTTGTTGGGATTCCAATCCTCAACAAGAGCTCTGTTGTGTTACTTGGCCATTTTGATTACTCTAATTTAGAGAGCCCCATCTATAGCCTCCAAATTCCAATACTCCTCTCTTTTTGTTCCACAACATTGAACACTTCAAGAATTGATTGCTCTAGTTGTCCTTTAACCAAATAGAAATTACCAGAGAGGGCATAAAATTTGGTAGCCATGATTGTATTGTGAAGTAGTGGTAGTGACATTTTTTTGCCTTTGGGAGAGAGTATTATTATTATTACTATTTTCCCTCCGAAGCTAATGCCCAAATAGAATCATAAGCCCACAATCCAAAGATGGATACATTAGTGGGATTAACTTTCTACACCAGTCATTTTTTCAATATACCCAGCATGCACAGTGTAATACCGATTTTGCCCTTCTCGTAATTCTTAAGTTTCATATGGACATACATAATTCAGATTCTTACGGATTGTCAATTCGTATGAGCCATATGGATTGTCAATTCGTATGAGCCATATGGATTGTCAATCCATATGACTCTCACAGATTGTCAATTCGTATGAGTCATATGGATTGACAATCCATATGACTCATACGGATTGTCAATCTGTATATATGGATTGACAATCCATATGTTTCATAGGATTGTCAATCTATAAGAGGGTAAAGCTAGAAATAAAAAAATATGTTGGGTGTATTAGAAATATGTTGGGTGTAGGAAGTATATTTTTAACATATCTTTCTTTCAAGTTGTTAAGCCTTTTAGTGTGTTTTGGGCTTGACCTAACTCCTAATTGCATGGTTCTCATGCATTCGGGTTTTTCTTCCTGCACCCATCAAATCTCAAATACACCATTCTTTTTCTTTAATTCTAAGATTGTCCTTTTGTATTTATTCTTCTTCCTTCCTTCCGTTTTCAACTTCTTCTTACATCATTCAATTTCTTCTTCTTACTTCTCTAAGCTCCTCCTTCAGTTGACTCATGGTTGTTTGTTAGTTGCATTGTGGTGGTCGTTTGTTACATGCATTGACTTTGTCGTCATCGTGGTGGGTGTTGCGATGACAACGACGGTCTGAAGGTAAGTTTTTTACATCTGCGAAATATTGATTCATATGGGTCATACGGATTGTCAATCCGTATAAGCATTTACTTCTTTTAAAAAAATTATAAGCTATTTTAAAAAATAGTTAAATAACAAAAATATGTCATATTGTATAAGAAAAGTGTTATTTATTAATATATATATATATATATCATTACATTAATAACATTAAATATTTATATAAATAGTTCTTTCAAGTATAAAAAATTTCAAAATAAATTTTTACATTGATTTTTAAATATATAATAGCATGAAAACAGTTATTTATAATATATTTAAAATAATAATCAAATATGGAAATTAAGATATAAATCATTACACACACACACATATATATACACTTATCCATTTCAGTGTAATATATTACTATATTAGTATACATTTGAATAGTTACTTTTAGATTTTTTATAGTAACAATAAAAAACCAAATTGTATGCATACACGAAAAGATTTCATGAATCAAAAAATAATACAATTGTGTCATACTATATGTTAAAAAACATATTTATTTATATATATACATAAATATTACAGTTGTATATTTCATTGTTACATTTATACTTTTTCTCAAGTGTAAAAGATTTTAAAATAAATTTCTACATTCAAGTTTTTTTAAAATATATAGATTATTTTTAAAATAATTAGAATTAATTAAAAGTGATAAGAATGAATATATTTTATTAAGAGATAAATTATTATTATATGTATATACAAGTATCAATTATTATATATCAATCCGTATAGGCTATACGTATCGAATTTCAATAGTTTTCCTTAGTTTGTCATTGAAATTTTTTCTTTTTAATGTTTTGTTAAGATGGACGAAGATGAGTAGATATATGAGAACATTATGTCAGAAGAAATTAATATGAACGAAGACATGGGAGAGGAACTTGCTGTGGTTGGAAATATTGATTATTATGATGCTTCATTATTTCTCAGGTATTGATATGATTTTTTATTTGGTTAAAGTAAGTAAATGAATGTCCTAACAAGACTAAACATGCATTGTTCTTTTTGTAGGTGTTTCCTACCCATGAGGACGTATTGCAATAGGATCGTATTGTTGTGTATGATATTGGTTTTGTGGTTGTGATAATGAGATTTGACACATCAATTGGAAAGAGAGGAAGAATCTCATTTGTTTTAATTGATTATGAGAAGAGTGAAAAATATAGACCATACGAGAAAAGTTTATTACGGACGACGACTGGCACTAGAAAATATGGTGGATGGTCAACATAATATGTGGGACTCATAATCATGCATTGGTTAAGTCATTGAGTGGACATCTATATGTTGGTCAACTAACTAAGGATGAGAAGATTATTCTTGGTGATATGACAAAGTCAATGGTCAAACCAAAGAACATTCTTCTTATTTTGAAGGACCACAATGTCAACAATTGTATAACAATGAAGCAAGTCTATAATGCAAGATATGCACATCGTTCTTCTATAAAAGGCAATAATACTGAAATACAACAATTAATGAAGCTACTTGAACGCGATATGTATATTCATTGGCATAGACTGAAGGATGAAGATGTTGTACGCAGTGGCGGACCCACACTGGTGCAAGTGTCCACACTTGCGGACACTAAACTTTAGTTTTTTTTTTTAAATTAACAAAATGCAGTGCAGTGCAGCGCAGCGCAACTCTTTGCTCTCTCGTTCACGCCTCATGCCACGGTTTAGGGGTTCACCACAGTGACCGTCTCCTCCTCGAAGCTCGACCTCTCCTCCTCTGCCACCATCGGCCACCCTCTTTTGTTGTGCGCCTACGCCGTCGTCACCACCACATCGAAATCGCCTTCGCCTCGCAGCTCAGTAGTGTGCAGCTGGCCTCGTCGTGACCACATCAGCACGAGGCTCCTCTGCCACCGTCGGCCACCCCCTTATGTCGCGGGAATTTGGGCATTGATCTTCCCCCAAAGAAGGTGAGATTCTTGCAATTAATCTTCTTTGTAGATTGAAGTGATGAATTATATGATCATTGACTGTCTCTATGAAATGAATGCCTGCAGAGATGTTAATCAACTGCCATTTGCTTATGTAGATATTTTTCTTTCAAAAATCTGCCCTTTACAAGTGTAATATGGCTGGGAAACCTGCCATTTGCTAATGTTGTTTTAGATGGTAAGTCACTAGTCCTATGATGACACTTCTCAGCTATCTAGGAAATACTTCGCTTCTCTTTAAGCTTAGATTTAGGCGCTTTAAAATTTTCTTATTAGAATAAAGTCGTAATAACCAGCTCTATTTAATGCTCAAAAGTTTTGATTTTTAGTACATATTGGATTTGGAGGTACAATGGTCTAGAATACTGCAGACTTATGAAATTGGTAACTTAGCTGACTTATACATTGTAATATTCTAGATATTGTAAAATAGTGAAATTCAACCAACCTATAGGACCAAGAAATATGAGCAATGCTCCAGTACAGTGTTGTGTTTGTGCTTGTGTGAGGAGTGAATGTAAGTGAGTTGAGAAATTGAAAGTGCCATGTCTGTTGTGCGCAACACAAAGAAAAGTGTGATAGGGCATACCAGTAGAGGAGAGTGTGGATGTGAAAGTGAGAGAGGAAGTTAGAGAGTGGTGAAAATAAGAAAGTGAAATCATTTGTGATTTGTGAATGTGAGAAAATTGAAATGTGTTATGAGTGCCATTGTATTACTGTACTCAAACTATGAGTGATACAAGATTTTTCTCTCTCTACAAGTCTACATTTCTTATGGCATTTCTCTTCTATTTAGTGCCTATCTATTTGCTTGAGCCTTGAAGGTGTCTAATGAGTTGTCAACATTTGGTTTGCATGGTAACTTCTAACCTTCTGTAGGTGACTATCGAAGGCAGGAAATATTGCTATCTTCATTTTCATGATTAGGCATGTTTGTTTCAATAATTTAGTTTTTCTTTTATTGGTGCCTTTATATTCAGTGTGCTTGTTGTTGTGCTTTTGACATTTGTTTGTGTGTTACCCAACAACCTTCATTAGGTGATTCATAAAGACGATCAATAAAAATTTGGGGGCTTAATGTTTGGTCAAACTATTATTTGCATCTTGTTACAAAAGCAATTATATAAAGCATTGATTTAAATTTTTTTTTTACAAAAAAAAATCACCACTAAATGTGCGAACATAAAAAAAAATTCATGGGTCCACCATTGGTTGTACGTGATATATTTTGGACACATTTGAATGCAGTAAAATTAAGCAATGCATGTCATTTGGTATTCCTCTTAGATAGTACATACAAAACAAAAAAGATAAAGACTTCATTTACTTGACATTGTTGGTGTGACACCTACTGGGATGATATTTTCAATTGCATTTGCCTAATTGGAGGGAAAACTTATAAACAATATTGTATGTGCTCTTGAACGGTTTAGAGATATTTTTATGAGAATTGATGCACTCCCTCAAGTCATTATTACTGACAAAGATTCAACATTGGTGAATGTAGTGAAAATTGTGTTCCCTGAGTCAACTAACTTGTTGTGTCGATTTTTCATTGATAAGAATGTTAAGGCAAAATGTAAAATCCTTGTGGGTCAAAATAATACATGGGACTATGTGATGGAAGCATGGGAGAGTCTTGTGGATTTTCCTACTGAGATAAAGTATGATGACTGCCTTATGAAATTTGAAATTGCTTGCTCACCATGGTCAATGTTTGTTGACTATGTCAAACACACATGGTTGATTCTTCGCAAACAAAGATTTGTAACAGCATGGACGAATAAGGTAATGCATCTAGAAACACTACAACTAATATGTATGAAAATTGTTAATTTATATTATTTTTTTCAAGAACACCTTAATAGATGAAAATAATTCTTTGCCTTTTTAAATGCAAGGTTGAGTCTGCACTTGGACCTTAAAGATACTACTTTAGAATAGCCTTGGAGACCTATGTAGTATTTGGGATGGCATGAACAATATGATCACTTTGCAACATAGTGAAATAAAGATATCTTTTGAGACAAGCACACATATGGTCGAACATGTTTTTAAAGTTACTTTATACAAGAAACTAATTGACATGGTACCAAGATATGAGTTAAACCAGATTGTTGTTAAGTTTGAGCGAGTGAATTATGTTGGCATTGACAATTCATGTTGTGGATACATTATGAGAACTACTCATGGTCTATTATGTGCTTGTGAGCTAGCTAGATATGTTGTTGGTAGCATACCACTTGACACAATCCATATGTTTTAGCTGAGGCTAAGTTTTTCAGACCAAGGTTTATCCGAGGCCAAAGTTCGCATAATCAAGGAGATGAAAGTCATATCCAAGCGGTTTGAAGATCTTAATATATGTGGTAAAGTGACTCTAAAGAGTAAACTTCGGGAACTTGCATATACCCTGATCTAACTTCGATGTTTGCTCATCCTGAAAAGGTAAAAGCAAAATGTGGTCAAAAGAAACAGATGACCGAACAACAAAGATCAATGAAGCGTGATCCATCTTACTTTGAGTATATGGATGCATTACATTCGGTGTAAAATAGTTGCTCCACACTGAAATGGTCTGCATCATCATCTGAACAAACAAAATCGAAGAGGAACATGCCAATGTTGGATCAATTTCATCCATGCATGCAAGATTTCATTGAAAAAATTGTTGATGTCAAAGCTAATGGTAATTGTGAATATCTAATAATTGTTGCCTTATTAGGTTTGGGTGAAGATTCATGGTATTTGGTTCATAATCATTTGCTCGAATAACTTGGACAATGGTGTGATGACTATATAGTTCTGTTTGGTGGCATAGATAGATATGAGCATTTAAAGTGGTTCCTACTTGTTGATGGCTAAATATTATTATTATAATACTGATTAAATTTGTTACGTGCAGTTAACTATGGATAAGTGGATGAATATTACTGATATGGGTTATGTCATTGCACCAAGGTATAACGTCATCCTTGTTTCTCTTTCTCTCTAACAAAGCATGATATTTTTCCCTCTTAGAAGTCAACCACTCAAAGATAGTTATGTTCATTGCATTATATGTATTGGTCATGTCTATGACAATCATTTTGTTCAGGTATAGCAATGAACCATTTCATTATTTTTTTAATTATAACACATGTTTATTAACATCTGAATGTGTACTGGTCATTGTAACAGGTTTTTCTAAGAGATGGTTGTCCTATGTCGTCAACTTCTTTGTTATGGTCAACACATTGTCATTATGAAGCAAAACAATGGCCTACTCCTTATATTAGTCGAATGAACAGGTATATTAATTCCATGAGGTTGACCACACAACATGTTGACCTAGGGGAACATTGAACATTTTGCTATTGTTTATAGGTTTGTAACTTAGACAATTGTAATATCATGGATAATGCATGTAACAGTTTAGTAATCATATTTGCCTAATGAAGACATTTTTTGTTTCCCAATTATAATAGGCAGATACAAAATAAACGCATATGTTAATCATAGTTAGATACATAATCAATGAAATAATACAAAATCATCATCCTTGTCCTCCACCATCTCTCCTCTATGCATCCCTCCTTCGTCTTGACCGAACATAAACATTTTTGTGCTCAGTGACACCCTTGACTAATCTTTTACGCTGGTCTGTTATAGTGTATGCATCATTTCCAGCAGTCACCATCCTTATATCTAATGTGTTGCAAGCTTTTTGTTATTTTTGGCAAATAGCCTAAGACAATTTCAACAACGTGAATAATAAATATTTGAATATTTAAGAAAAATAGAATTGTAAGTATATTATGCTACTTCATGTCGAGGCATCTCAGCATCAACAAGTGTTGCTGCAAGTGGATGTGGCATAGTTTCTCTATCATCAGGCAACGCAGGTGGATGTGGCATAACTGTTGTAGGATCATGCACCATGGGTGGATGTTTAGGAGGCTCCCCAACCTGTGGTGGACTCATGAATGGGTGAAATATCATATAAAATCACTTCATATAACCTGGAGCACATTGAGCAAGAAAAGTAACAAACTCTCCAATCGGTGCAAGGTATTGTGAAAAGTACAATCATCTATCATCATTGTCCTTTGTGGATAGAAATGGAGAACTATGGAGTGGAGGAATGGACTAATCATAGCCAAATTGTCGTAATACCCTCTTTGATAGGTGTCTAACAATATATGGACCCCATGTGATATGTCCAGAAAATAGTGAAATCCACTCAAATTCTTTAAAACCTCGGTGATCACCATAAGGTATCCAACAAACAACATCTACCGCCAACCTATCCAACCGCTTATGATAAGTGGTCACTGGTAATGCCTTCCCACACTTCCAGCAACACACACGTGGTTTGCTCTTGTGGTAGTCCTCATTAGCAAGCATATTCCTAATAGTTGGGAAATACTCCTAGATCCAAGACTACACATATTTAAGCATGTTGGCATGGTAATTGTCTTGAGTATTTAGTTTTTTTCCTTCTTGAGATTTTTTTCCCAAATTAATAATCTCTAATTAATGGAACTAATAATTGATGTCATGTACCAACAAAAATAAAAGAATTATGTCAAATTATAGTTGTATCTTTGATAAGATCACACTTTTGTACATTTCAAATCTCTTATTTAGAGTTAGTTCAAAAGAATTTATTTGAACTTATTTTATGACAAACACTTGTGTAAATATCTCAAAGATTTTATGAAAATAGATTATCATATATTCATAAATTATATTAAATTTATTTCAATAAAATCTCTACAATAGCTTTTGAAAAAACCTTACAGCTTACATGAAACAATTAATTGAAATTATTTTCATGAGTACTCATTCAACTAGTCTTTAATTAAATTGTTTATCCAAATGAATCATAATTACATTTGAAAATTTAAGTGCTAATATAATATAAATTCATTAACTACAATTTTTTCACTGTATTAAACCTATACAGATTGACAATCTGTATGGGTTTAACACAGTAAAAAAAACACATAGCGACAAGGCGAGAACAGTACTCACAGTGGCAACAATGGGACGATGAGATGAAGGAGGGATTGAGGAAGCACAAATTGATGAGATAAAGAAGAGATTGATGATTGGGTTGAAGAGAAGAGGATGAGAGACTCGCAGCGGCGCAATGCAATGGTGTGAAACTGTAGGTTAATGGTGTGAGAGGAGAGATGGACTGGCAATCCGTATTTGAGATTTTAAGTGAAGGGCAATATTGAGTTTTCACTCTTTTGTTGGGTGTACTTGAGATTTACTGGGTGCAGAAAGAAAAACCCCATGCATTTTATTACCATAAGATCTACCCTTAAAGATAGACATTCAGTAAGTATTCATGCATACCCAATTGTCATATCCCTGCTTTCTTTGTAGCAAGAAACACCTTACACCCAAGCTCAATGCTCATGTGAACAAGAAACACTCTTGTGGCCATTAACTTGAGCTTTTTGAGCTCCTTCGAAATCTCATCGCCACCTAAGCTAGGATCAGTAACACTTCTTAGACATTCGGGTACCAATTTTCCCAAAGGCGTCGTTTAGATATGGGTTAAGATCGTTGCCATATTCGATGTCTTCATACATAGTGATTATTTTGCGCCAACCATTGACTTGTACAATGGCAACTATTGTTTCAACTTGAGAGGAATCATCCCGTGCCGTGCAAATGAAATAAGGCTTTCGAGAAAGGGAAAACGATGGACTTGGGGTGAAAAACGAGATCATGGGCACTCTAGTTTCGCTTCCAAGTTCTATGATGAGCAAAGCTTGTTATGATGCTTGTGGTCCAATGATTGCATGCACCTTCTCATTTAACAATTCTTGAGCTGCATAGTGTCATCATGGTTATGTCGCGTAAGCAAATGCTACAATTTGAGAGTTAAATTAAAGGAGAAATGGTATGGTACATATAACCAACAAGTCATTGGTACAAGACGTATTGAACTTAGTCTCCTAAAGTAAGATTGAGTTCGAGCCTTGTGAATAAAAAAATATGGTTGGAAGGGGAGATCCCAACTAAAGTGATCAACCAGACTCTCCAACAAAATTAGTCATCAATAAAACAAATGAACTTTCTATACAAATCAACATCAACATCAACAGTATCTTTAACCCAAGCTAATTGGGGTCGGTGGTAGATGAACCCAATGATAGATGCGAGGAGGTTGAAAAAAAAGGAAAATAAGATAAAAGAAAAGAAGATAAAATAAAAAAAAAGGAGAAACAAGGAGGAGGGAGATGAAGAGGAAAATGATTAAAAAGGTACCATCTGAAACATAGAGATAATAACAGGTCTAACCCTCCACAAAGCTTATAGTTTTTCTCCATTATGTTCTAAGACATACCATCCTCCAATCTATATCCCACTTCATTAAGTCTTGTTTAACTACATTTCCTCAGATAAGCTTCGGTCTACCTCTACCTCTCTTTGTGTCAAGCTCTTGATAACAATTTTTTGTTCTTACGGGAGCATCTAGGGGTCGTCTCATTATGTGCCCAAATCACTTCTATCTATGTTCCCTCATCTTTTCACTAATCAGTACTACTGCTACATTTCGTCGAATATATCTTCATTTCTTATCTTATCCATCTTCGTATAGTCACATCCACCTTACCATCCTCATTTTTGCTACCCCTATTTATGCTCATGTTGCCTATGTGTTGGTCAACATTCAGCTCCATATAACATTATAGGTCTTACAGTTGTTCTATAAAATTTTCCTTTTAGCTTAAGGAGAATTTTACGGTCACACAAAAACCCAGATGCAGTACGTCATTTCATCTGTAACGACCGCTTTGATTTTACTTTGATTCGTATTTATTTTATAAAACTTCGAGTTTTTTTTTTTTTCAATAAAACAAGAATAGTAAAAATTCAATTATTTTCTTTGTTAATTGTGGAAGTGATAAAGAATCGTAAAAATATTTTAAAATGATTTTTCAATGTTAACGCGTTATCTAAATAACGTAATTTTAAATTACTCATACATACTTGCCATACAACATCATTACCAGTTTTGATGCTTAAACAGTTCAGACAGTCCATACAGTCCAAATAGTCCATACAGTCCATAATACAGAACATAGTAGAAAACATGCAAACAGAAAGTTATCATAACAGCCGTCAC
>PYAF01000125.1:382566-437611 GCA_007407185.1 Glycine tomentella | reverse complement strand
TACAAGATCTTAAGAAAATAAATAGTGACAATGAAGAATAAGTGTATATTATATTACATAGACACCTCTATAAAATAGGTTATCATAATCGTTAAATAAAAAATATTAATGTAATATGCTCAATATTTTTTAAGTACATAATAACCACAATATAGTTAATGAAAACAATAATATCTAAATCTAATCAACCTTATGTATGTGCTTTATTTATAATTAATTATAGTCAAAGTATATTTGAAATAATTTTCTGCTAATTCATCAAATATTGAAAGCAAACTACTTTATAAATAATGATTGTTATAAGTGATAGTGATTTATGTTCTTTTAATTAAGTTATCTACCGTTCAAATTTTGGTCTTGGGAATAAAATAAACCATGTTAGATGAAAAATACTCATCTTATATGTATTTATGGTGACTAACAAAAATTAATTATTATTTTAATGATGGATACTTTGTTACAACATCATGTTAAGGAAAAAAAAAACTACCAAACATAATCTAAAGCGGATCACTTAGACTTAGAATTAACTAGTGGGAGGTATAATTGCATTCAAATGACTTGTAATCTATATCTTTCTATTAATAAAAGTAAAAAAGTCTAGGAGGAGATCCTTATATATTTGAGTAAGAATTCTTAGCTAATTTATTTTTAGATAATTTTCTATAATTATAAAATAATTATTATTATCAAATAATTATGATAAGTATTTGAAACTTTGAATAATTACGTTAATTATTATCTATCTGATTTGAAATACTGAACAATTAAACTTATGATATCTAATAATTATAAATTAATTATTATAAACATCTTCATCTACATATTAATAAAAATAATAAAGTCTTGGAGGAAACTCTTATATATTTGAATGGGAAATTTTTAGAAAAGTTTTTTTTTTTCTATTTTAATTCATATAAATAAAAAAATTAAGATGATTATGACAAGTATATAAATTCTTAGTTTAAAATTTTGAATATTTAGATTAATTATTATCAACACATACAAATTGATGTTTATTATATTAGGTTAGATTATTATATTCTAGTCCAGTGAGCCCATAAAATTCACTAGGATAAGCGATATTATTAAATCAGACAAAACAACATACAATAAAACCAACACAAACCAACAACAGAACCAACACTTAAACTATAAGATAAATAAGCCTACCATTTCATAGAAGTGCACGCAGATTCCATACAAAAAAATTTGGTTAAAATATACTAGATTCCATAAGTATACAAATAAAACTCAATCATACATGTTCCTTATTATATCTTCCAAATCGTCCATACTAATAATCCATACCTCTCCCCTATCTAGTCATAATTTTTTCAATTCCTAAGTGTCATTTTATGGTGTGTTATTTTTTTTTTTATCATGATATTTTTCTGATGATTTTGATGGATTGGAGGCTGACTCATGCCTAGTAGAGAATAAAAAGTAGATGCGATTTTTAGGGTAACAGGGATAAGTTGATTAAAATTGCATGAGGTGGACTTAATTTTTCAAGCGTAGATGATTCGAAATCAAATTCTATGTAAAGTAAGCATCTATGTTTATAATTAATTTTGACTGATAAATATGACTTAATGGGTGATTAAATTAATTTTAGTTATCTCTTAAAAAAATATTTTTAGTTATAACATTCATATTAAAACATATTAATATGATAACAGTAAATATTGTTTTCAAATTGTCGTACACGTAGATATGTGACATGGATAAAGGCGAATTTTGTTGTACATAAGAAATCATATGTTTTAAAAGTTATGCTTCTTCTTCCATATTGAACATTTAAATTCGTAATCTATTATATATATATATAGCTAGTAAATTTATTAATTTTTAAATAATTTAAAATGATAATTTATGGTTAAATATATATAATTATACAATGACATTAAACTAAAAATGATATCATAATTTTTTTCCCAAAATGTCAAGTAATTTAGTTTAAAACTAAAGAAAAATAAAAAAGAAAACTCAGTAGAAAGAAAATGAGGGAGAATTCACCCTTTTTTTGCCTTCTGCTGACTGAATATTTTAATATTTTTACAAATTCATCTGAATTCATTCTCAGAAAATTCGCTTGAGTCTCTCACTCACCTGGATCTCAATTACCGAGCCGTAAAGTTTCAGAAAAAGACAAATCAATTATTTTTTTTCCTTTTGTCGTAAAACACACAAATAATAAAGCTTTTGCATTAGCAAGCTTCGTTGTAACAGCGACCATTACCAACGCACCAATCTTAATCCTTGTTTTTCTCATTTGTCCCAAACAAAATTAATTTTTGTGGAACACTTTTTCGACACCCCCGAATTCCCACCTGCTGTTCTCCCCATCAATTTTCAGGTTTCACTTTCTTCTCTCGCCTGAAAATCTTGAATTAGGGTTCTGATTTTAACTAATTTTCCGTTTTGATGGTACTTTTCAATTTGGGTAATCCGATGAATGATGATTCATGATTTGGTTAGTCTTTGAATTTTGCCTTCAGTCTAATTTCTGGTTTTATGATTGCAAGGATTTTTTTTTTTTTTGTGATTGTCTGGCTTATAGTATATAGTATTAGTAGTTGTAGTCTATATATATATATCAGATGAGTGAGCTTATTTTATGTTTGCTGAATTCTGAATGTTAGATTATTGATTGTTGTAGCATAGTGATTGTGGAAGCTCAACAGAGGGATTGGTACTGTACATAGGACTAGGAGTCCCTGAAATGTATATGCCTGTGGCTACCTCTGCCACGCTGCGCGGCGGATTGCCTACTGACAGTGGGGACTCTGTAGTGGCATTAGACCAAGTTCCGCGATGGAATGATGCTGATCAGGCCCTGGGGTTTGAAACTTCGTTTTCGAGTTCACACTTCCCTGATCCTTTAGCATCGCCCTCAAGGGTAGACAGTGGCGATGGCAGCGAGTCGGTGTCAAAGTTTCCTGTTGACGATGAAGTCAATTCGAAGATATATTTGTGGCGGGGGAATCCCTGGAATCTTGAGGTGGATGCGGTGGTAAATTCAACAAATGAGGTCAGCACTATCTGGCTTTTTGCTTAGTATTGTTTGTTGTGTTGTTTTCTATCTTGTCACTATGATCTGTAGAACCTCATGATAGAACTCATGCTCATTTCATTATACCTTGTTTTTTGTTTAGGCTATGTCCCTTTTGGTCCTTTATGTTTTAGTGTTTTTTCATTTGGTCCTTTAAGTTTTAAAAGTCTCATTTTGGTCCTTTCGTCAATTTACCATTAATGCCGTTAGGGATTTAAATTTGAAATGATTAATTTAATATAGTGTAACAATTAGCTTTTTGGAGGCTAAAAGATTTCAAATGGTTCTCTGATTCTCTAAAAATTTGAAATTTAATATAGTATTATTGTGTTGTTTAAGGTTTCCTTGATTTATGTAACTTCTGTAGGTTGTTTCTGTTGTGTTGTTTACTTGTTTTCTATCTTGTCACTATGATTTGTGAACCTCATGATAGAACTCATACTCATTTGCTTATAATCATGAAGACAACTGAATATAAGAATTTTATGATAAAATTATAAATTTACCGTGCTGGCTGAAAGTTACTGCCCAAACATCCATGTTATTGACCATTATTATATAGTGTGATGACTGATGAGTGATTCAGTCCTCTTAGATAGATTTATATTCTTCCCCCTATGTGTTCCTTTCTTCATTCTTTGATGAGATAATGACCATTAAGGACTCCTAGGGAACAGGTTAGACCTAAAATGACATCAAAACAGGTTATATTGTTATGTAAAGTGATTTTTTTGTCCATAAAACAAAGCAGTCGATAAAGTTTCCAGCCTCTCCCTGCTCTTCAAGTTAAAATTAGATTTTTGTAGGCACCCTTCCTTTTGAGGAAATGCATGTATGTTTCGTTTTTTTTGAGTCTATAGTTTCTTTATTCTTCTGAAGTTTGGAAGTGTCTAGGGGAGCAAGGTATAACTTGGCTTTCAAAAATTTTGATGAGATAATGAGATCATATAAAATGCTAGATAGACAGGGGGCACTTTAATTCCTATTTCTGAGAACAAGGGAGATTTGCAAAAGTTTGCTAACTTTAGAGGGATTAGGCTCATGAACCATGAAACTATGGGAAAAAGTAATTAAAAAAAGATCAAGACAAGGGACTTACATTTTAGAGAACCAATTTGGTTTTGTACCAGGCAGGTCAAGGGCTCAATGCTGCATATACCTTTTATGAAGATTGATGGAGAAGCTCTGGAGGAAGCAAAAAGAACTGCATGTTTTTCATTGAATTGCAAGAGGATGACTAGATGCCCAAAGAAGTTTTCTATAAGGCTCTAAAGAAGAAAGGATTTTGTATCACTTATATTGGGCCAACAAATATATGTATGATGGTGTTATAATTAGTGTTAGAACCAAGGGTTTAAGTTGTGGTTGTCGTTGCATTACTTTTTTGCAATTACGAATATTGTGGATGTTGTGATGTAGATTGCAGTTGTTGTCGTGTGAATTGTTCACAACAACACAAATTATATTAAAATTATCTGTCATTATATAACCTATAAAACATGTAACTTGTATATTTTTTCTTCTGTCATTTACATCACAAAAAATTCCCCCTTTCATATTTTAACTTTTCAAAATTTAAATTATTTAACCTTTTCCTCTTAATTTTTCTCCTGTCTCCGCCAATATTCAATATTCCTTCACCCAAAAATTACCTACAGCACATCACCAAAATTTTCCTACTCAAAATTGAACCAATGTTTCCAGTCACACACTCCAGCCTCTTCTCACTCTTTGCCTTATCTCTTTAATCAATCTTTCTCCTTCTCTGTGACCTTGTGACGGTGCTGCTGCTATAGCACTGCAAGCTGACAACCACTTGAGACGGGCAAGTCACCAGAAGCACATACAGGGGGAGAGGAAATATGTGATCAAGGCTGGCCGAAAGCTGCAGTTATCTGTGAAGCAAGTGCCAGAGTCAGACCTGTTGTGAGATGAATGCTGTTACGTCAGGTTCTTTGTGGCCACAACCCACAACACTGTTCGGTTGCATTCGAGGCACATGATTTCCACTCCATTGTAGCAGTCTGTTGTGGTATTGTTTGCTTCCAAATTCCAATACTGTTTTGATTCTGTTTTGTTGTGGCCACATCAACTGTTGCAGACCATTTTTTTAAACCCTGGTGAGAACACATGATGGGATCACTTATAACAGTAAGATTAGCAAGGGTCTACTTTGAACCCTTATCTTTTTTCCTTGCCTTTCTTGCACAATGCATTCTTTTTGGAAATGCTATAGTCCTAGAGTCGAGAAAATATTATATAAATGATAAAGTAAATTTTTGGAGAAAAGCTTTTGGATGCACACGGTTTTTGATTAAGCTAAGTAAAGAGTGTATTTGGAATGTCAGTTCGGCTAGGTGAACACTAACACTAGCTTAAAAGTGAAATTTGAAGATGATACTATTCCATCAGTCCTAAGGTTTAAGTATCTTAGATCTATCATACAAGATGGTGGATAAAAGAGATGCACCCATACAAGTTGGGTGGATGGAATGAAGAAACAGTTCAAGTGTCTTTCGGGATAATAAGGTGCCTCTTAAGCTTAAAGAAATTTTTTACCACACAACTATAACATCTGTGATGTTGTATAATATGGTATGGAATAGAGTCAACAAGAGCATAAGCTAATTGTGGCATAGATGAAGATGACAAGATGTTATAGTGAGATTGGACACACGAGAGAATATAAGATTAGGTTTGAATCATTAGAGAGAAAGTAAGGGCAGCACTATTGGAGAAAAGATGGTAGAATCTCGCCTAGGTGGTTTGACCATCTGAGAAGAAATAGTCTAGGTGAAACCATGAGGTCTTACATCTAAATGGACATGTCAAGGATTTAATTCATGATAGAACACTGGCATTATTTGGTCTATGTAGCTGAGGATATCTAGTGGGAAAAGACTTTGATGGTTGCTGTTGCATAATTTCTTAGAGGCACTCAGGCACTTACTCTTTGTTTTGTGTAATTTAAAAGTCTATTGAAATGCTAATATATTTTTCAGCATTTAAAATTAATGACATTGTAGGTTAGAGAAGATTATACTGCTGATAAAATCAAATTGAACACTCGTGATATTGTTTGCATACATGTACTCAAATATTAAGAATTAAAAGCATGATAGTTTTGACAAATGTCCAATTTTTTTCTTTTCTCAGACCACTTGTTATCCTGTGGCTGCTTGCAACTAGGAATCAAATTATATTCTTCCATTATTGACACTTGTCAAGAGTCTGTTAGGCCCCTAATTAATAATGTATATAGTAGAAGGATTAGGAATAAGCCCAAATAAGATGGGCCCAGCCCTGTTAGTGTATTCAAAGCTGATGTGTAAAGTTGGAGTTAGAAACAGTAGAAGAGTTATAAAAAGGAAAGATTAGAAGGGACTTAGTTAGTTTTGGAGTTGTAACTGATTTGGGGGAGAGACCAGGCTCAAAGGTCCTGAATAGTTTGTACATTCATTTCTTTCTTTGGGAACCTTTGATTCTGAGGAGCAATACACATCCTTTCAGATTTCTTTCTGCCATTCTTTCGTCTTTTAGTTATTCTTTACCAGTTCCTTACAGAGGCCTTTTCATATTCTTGTTTGAATATTTTATCCTGCATCTTAGAGTGTAACTACATAATATGAGATATTAATTCTGGATCCTCCTAATCAATCTTCCTAATGATCCTCCTAATTACTAAATAAAAAAAGTATTGATTGGATTTTGTGTCCTCAAGGCATGAAATGCATCTACTTTCTATTTAATGTTTTCTTTAGTAGGTATCAGAATGTAATGGTTATTAGTAGGATATATCATTATTCATAATATAATGATACTGTTAAGCATGTTAGAAATGAAATGGGGCTAATGTTATCTTATTTCTTACCTGGTTTTCATTTCTTGTCATGAACAGAATATGGATGAAGCACACAGCAGCCCAGGGTTGCATGATGCAGCTGGACCTGGTCTTGCAGAAGAATGTGCGACACTGGTATAGTTAATTAGTTACCAAAAATCTATTATGCACTCCATGTTGAAGTTGAATGTTATGCGAGCTTGGCACATGAATTACATATTTATTAATTACTATGTTTTTAGTTATTTTATATTTTGTGGTTTAATATTTCTTAAACTTGTAAGAAGCAGCTTCAGAAAAATTGTCATATCTCAGTAACATATTGGAAGCAGTTTCTGTAAATGATGCTTGGGAATATCGATTAATACATCTGTATTGTTGACAGGGTGGATGTCGAACTGGGATGGCTAAAGTTACCAAGCCATATGACCTTCCTGCCAGGTTTGTTTAGTCCCCCCCCCCCCCCCCCCCCCCCCCCCCCCCCCCCCCCCCCCCCCCCCCCCCCCCCCCCCCACACCAACAACCCACCCACCCCAAAAGAATTTTTTTTTGCTTGTTCAAGGTAAAGAAACAACAGTCCTGTTTTATTGGATTTGTATAATAATTTTAAATGTTGAATACCATGTTTTTTCTCCTGAGGTTTGGATCTTAGTTCTGTTTTTTCTTTTCCCTTTTTGGTGAAATCTGAGATCCATTAATCATATGTCGTCCAGAAATTATGTTGATGCATTGTACTTCTATACTCCTTTGTAACTTGCCAATCTCTTGTCTACACTCTACATATTGTATTCTTTGTATAACATTTTTATTCTTTGATAAATTACCTGCAGGAAAATTATCCACACTGTTGGCCCAAAGTATGCTGTAAAGTACCATAATGCTGCAGAGAATGCTTTAAGTCATTGCTATCGTTCTTGCTTGGAGCTTCTGATTGAAAATGGGCTTCAAAGGTTCCCCGCCCCCCCCCCCCCCCCCCCCCCCCCCCCCCAAATGTTTTAATGTTTTTTTCCTTACATTTTATTGTTTTCATGAATGCCATGCTTAAAATTCTATGACTTACTGTTTTTTGGCTTGTATTTATGTAGCATTGCTATGGGCTGTATTTATACGGAGGCAAAGAACTATCCCCGAGAACCAGCTGCACATGTAGCTATAAGTGAGATTTTATGTTTACGTGATTTTACTTTTTCAATTTGTTTCTTTTGATGTTGTAACCTAATACATGATTTATTAGGCAACCTCATGGGAAGTTGAGAACTTAATTACCTACTTTTGGTATTATTATTACTTGTTCATTGTTGTTTCATCCATACTTAAAATAAAAGTACTGTTAAGGAATCTTGTAATTATGTAATTTATATTGTGTGAATAGAATTATTTTGTAATTAGTCATATTATGAGCTGTATAAGTATGACCATTATGCATTGCATTTATGACTCTAATAAGAGCCTCTGCTATGTAGTCAAGACACACGGATTCATTCACATGTCCTCTTGTTTTCCTCCCTCTCAACAGGGTAATAGAGTTTAACGAGAGGCAACCCTAATTTGTGATTTCTCGGTTGGTCCATAAATCACTAGTGCAAAATTCTTCCTGAAACCATGCCCGCCTCTGGTTTTCAGCCATCTTTCCAGCAAGTATTCCCACTTTTTGCCACACTGCTGACCATGCAGAGCTGCAGACGCTGCCATCTGCCACCTTTTCTGCCTGCTGAATGCACCTCCAGAATTTGTATTACTAAGATCAATTGATCCCCGGCAAACCCACCTCGATTGGTGGTCTGATAGGAGTAGAGGTGGGGAAAAGTGTACAATAGGAAGGTGTAATTAGTAAATAACAGCTAGTGCAGTAGTTAGTGCTGTTAGTTAGTTAGTTGTTGTTAGAGGAAGTTTATAAATAAGGGGTTAGTAGCTGATAGGAGGGGAACAATTCAAGAAAGGAATAGGAGGGTGGTGAACCTTGAATTCACTTTGTATCAGCTTGAGTATTCTCTAGAAATCAATAAAGTTCTGTGTTCTCTTCTCTGCTGACATTGTAGCTGTTGTAAGTGCTATCTTTTTCAATAAAGATTCTCTCTTTCATCTATCTTTCTGGTCTAGTATCTATCATGTTCTCATGCATTTTCATGTGCATCACCGTCTCTAGCTGTAGTTTCTCATCTGCCGGCACTTCCTGCCATGTGTGGTGGCATGTCCAATTGCCCATTCTCGCCGCTGAATATAGCGACTGGATTCTCTCTCGCCTTCCAGATTCTGTCTTAGAATGTGGGTTTGGGCCTAACTCAACCCCAAAAATTAGCTCATAGGGTGATGGTTGTCCCCCACTTATATACTCTATCTTGACACTATCTCTAGCCCACGTGGAACTTGGGTTTTTTCCTAATATTCTGCAGTCAATTGTTTGGTTTGGCCCTCGGTTTGGTTGGTTACCCTTGATTTGCGTTCTTTAGCCCTTGTTTTGGGTGTATTTTTGCTACCCACTCTCACCCATGGTTGGATCTACCTCTAGTGGCTTTTCAGGCTATGCTAACTATTTTTACCATGTCATTGCTCTGTTGTCTACTGACAAGTTAGATGGCTAAAGGGATAGGATTACTTTGATCACTTCACCACTGAGATTGATATTGTTGCTGTGGTTGATTACTCCAAGTGAAATAAGATCGTTGCTCAATGTTGTAGCATCATCAAATCCACCATTCACACCTCTTCAATACAGATCTTTTGTGTTCACTCTTCAATACAGATCTTTTGTGTTCAAAAGACATGTGAAGCTGTTGGGGAGCAAGTGAAAATCCCTTATGCCAATAAATATAATGTCTACATAAGGTTTGCCAAAACCTCATGAGTATTATTTCCCCTAGATGGTTTGATGGCACTATGGCAGAATATTTGGGCAAAGTCCATGGGGGAGCTACATTACTTAAATGTGCTCATGCCACCTGCTGATACCCTACCAAGAAGTGTGAACATCACAGGAATTTTTTGCAGTTGTTGGCTTTATATGAGCTACTTGTAGAATATTCATTTGTATGTGATCAAATTATGGGTTCTCCTAATGTGCCCAGTGCCCACTCTCAACTTTGCTCGATCTACCTTCTTGTGTGTTCCAGCCAAGTTACTAATTGATGTGGGTGTGACTCCTGCCCCTATTGATTATTCTGGCTTTGTCTCTGATAGGAGTGGAGGTGGGGACAAATGTATAATAGGAGGGCCAATTAGTAAATAAAAGTTAGTTCAGTTAGTTATAACTGATTGTTAGTCAGTTATAACTAACTGTGGGGGTTATAATTAGATATAAATAGCAGTTGGGTGGCTGGAGAAAAGCACCAGAAATGTATTAGGAGGTTGTGATCCTCAAAATCGCATTGTTACTGCTGTAGTTGCTTTCTTTTTCAATAAAGATCATCTCCCTTTCATCTAGTTTTCTGGTCCAGTTCTATCAGTCTCTCATAGTGGTGATCATAGTCATTCCCACAAACCAAGCAAATAACATCCCTAGTGCAATCACTTCCACAAGGTTGGCCATACAATTGACTGATGGTATGCTTTATGTGGCCGCCCTCGTTAGATGGTCTAATCATCAAGCACGACTGGTCCACTAGCTATTCTTATTGACTTCGTGATGTGTGAGAATTGTTAAAGGTCTTGTTCCACTGCCTCTATTGTCCACACTGGTAACTGTAATTCCTTTGCCAGTATCTCCCATTCTACATTTCTCTATTGATCACATCACTGGTGATATGGCATTAAACAGGTTAGGCAAGCTCTGTTATTGACTGGATATCTACTTCTAGCTTTTGCATTTTTATTGGTGATTATTTGATTTTCTAGAGAAGCTAGAAGCAATGTAGTGTTGTACTATCAAATGCATAAGCAAAATGTTGAGTCATGACTTCAGCCACTTTTGTACTTATCCATCTCAGGCAATTGCTTAAAGAACTGAAATTTCGGGAGGTTACGCATATTACACTCATTTGTGATATTCATTAACCTTGCATATTGCCTCAAATCTAGTGTTTCATTAGAGGACCTAACACATTGAGATAGATAGCCATCTAATTTGGAAAAGATTTTATACAGAGATATCACTACCTTTTTGTCAATTTGAATGACCAACTAGTGGATGTTCTAACTGATTCATTGAGAGGTCTTTGAATTGGTTATATAAGTAAAAAGGTGCAGTGTTGGAATCTTGTTTGTAATTATGTAATATATTGTGTACATAGGGAAATATTGTAATTAGTGGTATTATGAGCTGTATAATTTTGTGAACATTGTCCAATGTATTCATGACTCTAATTATAAATAAGAGCCTCCGATGTGTAGTTAAGACATGCAGGTTCATTCACATAGCCTCTCATTTTTCTTCCTCTCAACAGCCACTAATGCCAAAGACCAGGAATATGAGTTGCTAACTTGATATTAAGGGAAACTAAAATTTGGGGGAAGGGGAAGGGGAGGTGGGAGATAGAATGTTAGGGAACCCCCATTAGTAGTTAGTTATATTATTCTAAGAAATACAAGTTAGTTATATTATTCTAAGAAATACAAGGGGTTATGTTAATCTGCAACTGATTGTGCCCATTGAGGGTGAGTTTATGTTAGCAGTTCAGTTGTTGCCTATAAATAAGAAAAGGAGTTGAGAAGGGAGTCAATTGGGGTGAATGAAATAGAATTGGGACTAGGGATATGCCTGGATCTCTTGAATATCTACTGAACTCATTGTAAAGATACTCAAAATTAATAAAGGAATTCTGTTTTCCTTTCATTTCTGATCCAGTTTCTAACATAGAATGACAAAGTATGCTCTCTCTCCAAGTTGTCTATCAATTCCTTGCTGTTTGCAGAATTTGATATTCTATATTATCATTTCATTGATTTTTAGATCAGGGGAAGCAGTGGCAGCTTGAGTAGGAGAACAGAGTGCATACGGGGTGCATCTTTTTATCTTTTTGATAAATCATAATGATACCGTTATGTATAATTTCCAATGATCTCAACTTATTTTATCATGTCCCTGCTGAATGCATATAGTATATGAATTATAAAGTATGATTTGTGTCAAGTTAGCAAGTGTTTATAAATTCCTGAAGGGTGGTATATTAATCTTAGGATAAACCGTCTTTTATTCAGGAACAGTACGGCGATTTCTTGAGAAGCAGAAAGACAACATAATAGCTGTTGTCTTTTGCACTGTGAGCACAACTGATACTGAGATATATAAAAGGTATTTTAAGCATTTGTTTGTTTTGATGATGATATCTGCAAATGTTTTGAGTAACTTGAACTTCCAATAGTTACACAACAGGTTGATTTTCTTTTCGGCCAACCTTTAGACTTTGTATTAATGATTTATTATTTTTTACCTTTTGTATTATTCATGAAGGTTGCTTCCTCTGTACTTTCCTCGGGATAAACATGAGGAGCAGGTTGCTTTGTCTAAACTTCCTGCAGATGTTGGGGATGAAAATGGGGAGACAACCTTAGATGAGCGTAAAATCAGAATAAAGCCTTTGCCCAAAAGGAGAGTTTCAACACCACCTGAATTTCCAGTTGATCTTCCTGTTAGTGATGTTGGCTTGGTTAGCAGGTCAGTAGTTGATGCAAACCAAATTCACAGAATGACAAATAACAGGTAAAATGGATCAATTATGGAAAGCAACCAACGATTGATTTATTGGAGCAGATAATATAACTAATATTTTGTTTCAACTATTCAAGCCTTCTGTGTTTCACACTTTCACCTTATTTGAGATATCTGTCTGAATATTGTGAAACCAAAACAGATAATACAGGCATGTGCATAGATAATATAACTCTCATTTGATTGCACATAACTGTATTTTATTGAGAGTTTTTGTTGTATTTGATTAAACAGAACACAATCCATTTTTTTAATCTAACTTCTGGTAGAAGTTTCCTGATCCATGTGGCTATTATAGGAATTCATCACATTTAGATTCATTCCTGGATCCTGCCTTCATGTCAATGATCAAAGACCCCGATCAAAGGCGGATGGAGCAGTGGGAGAAAACTTCCGAAGCACAAAGAGGCTGGAATTGTGCTAAATTGATTGGATATGGCGACCTTGGTGGACCCACATTGTCTGCTGCCGAAGAATATTCTCTACACTCTAGATACCTGTCTAAAGCAAATTCCTTAAATCTTTCTGAAATTGCAGAAATGAAAATTGTGTAAGTATCCATATATTTCATCATCTGTTTTGCACGCATGCTCAGTTTTAGTAGTATTTGTGGGGATTTATTTGTATTTTTTGTTAGGATGATTGAATCCTTCTTACTAACAATGTTTTGCTGGAGATGAATTTAACTTTTAAGGTTGTAAAATTCCCTTTATCCTTTTTGTCTTTTTTATCAAGTAACTTAAGAATATTTTTCTATTCCAATAGTTCACTAGTAGCCTGAGTCTATACAAGGGAAAAGGGAGCAAGGAAATTGGGACATGAGGGTAATCTGGAAAATAGAAAGGGCAATGAAGGAATAACAACTCATGGGATAAGTAAAGATTTGGTTGGGGGAAAGCATGATGGGTGTTATAACCGAATGGACAGGTGGCAGCCTTTCGTTGGAGAGGGGGATTCTAGCATGATTGGAGAGATGGAAAGGGAATATAGAGGAGGGAAGGGATTCAGAAGAAGGGGACAATTTTGGGGCAAGGACATTAGGAAGGCTTCTGCCTGACAGGGGCTGCATATTTTAGTGTCTCTTTATTTGTTAATACTTTCCTTTTGTTTCTGATTCTAATAATAAGAAGTGAAAAGGACAGAGACACTTCCCAACCAGAAAGCAAAATTCCCACTTATGGTATACTTAGTGAAAGGAAGCAGTCACTGATCTTCGACCACACCCTACTTCCCAAGACACTGACTATCGTGACCCAAACTTTTGATGTGGCTGAGATTTGCCTGAAACAACCTATGGTCTGCAATCCTCTTTAGGCCAAGGGATGTTGAGGCTCTGGTATCACAGGCCGTAAAAAGAGTAGTATAAAATATTAGGCATTATACTCTGACTCATATTCCTGGAATTTTTTCCTTATACTCGGATCTTTCCGGCGAATGTTTATAATGGTCTGCTCATGAAACTTCGGGTACCTTGACTATCGATAAATGATGTTCCCCAGGAGCAAAGCCATCTAAGCCAAGATCGTATTGATAAAAAGTACAGAGAACAATTTGAAATGGAAATAAAGAAAAAATTTCTGATCATAAAAACAGAAAAGCATGAATTGCATATCAATGAGTTGTAAATTGCAATATAAATTGAGCATCAAATACATTTAATATGTAATGGTTAGACTGTTCGTTTTGTAATGATAGTAAGTTTTTGCAGTGAAGAAAATAAAAATAATGTTGCTGGATAAGATTTAATTACTTAGAATTGTGAGAAATGAGAAATATGAAATTTTCTGAATTAACTTTTATTTATATACATGAAGATTACAAAGATAGTAAATGTCAAATACAATTAACAAGGAAGCAATTATGTTAGCACTATTTCCTAAGATACATTTAACTTATTGGACTTGCTATACGAAGAACCTAAGCCATTTCGAAAGTAAAACATTAATGTGCTTCAGCTTACAACAAGATTCAATAATAATTGAAATTATGATGTTGTTTTGTGTTTGGGAAATTCCTTACATTCTTGTTACTCATAGCCTATCAATCTTAATGCTTCATGTATGTGTTCAGACTGATCTTTTTAAGGGTTTATATGATTTTTGCAATTAATGTCCAAGATATGTGTTTTTTCAGCTATCGTGGTGGGGTAGACAGTGAGGGTCATCCCGTCATGGTTGTTGTGGGGGCCCACTTTTTACTTAGGTGCCTTGATCTGGAGCGATTTGTGCTCTATGTGGTGAAGGTAATTTTGTTATACCCTGCTGCTGGATATCTTTTTCTGTTGGCGAGCATTAGTTTGGCCATTATAATTTTTTTTAGCAATGCATACTTCTATTTTGAAAGTAAAAACTGATTTTTGTTCGTAAGTTCTAATCTGTCTTTTTTCCCCCCTTTGTTTTCCTTGGTGTTAAATTTCAGGAGTTTGAGCCTTTAATACAGAAGCCTTTTTCTATTGTCTACTTCCACTCTGCTGCATCTTTGCAGATGTAAGAGTTAAATGTTTGAATTCTAGATGTACTCATTGGTCTACTATTTTTTCATGAAATATAGGTTTGGTATATGTTAATCATTGAAAAATATTTTAGGAATGTTCAAGGGGAATGAGCTAATTGTTAAACTTTCATTGCTAACTATTATTTTGTGTGAATTATGTGATTACTTTGTCAAACTAATTGAAATAGTACTGTATCCATAAGTTTTGGTAATTGGTAATCCTCTCTTTTTATTCAACTAAATAAAGGGAAATCTGAAAATTCAACAGTCAAGTTATAGAAAATATGTTTGAACATTTTTGTTTTATACATCTGCAATAGTATTTTGGTTACCAAACTATTCACATTATATTGGCAGTGCATAGTTGCTGGAAACATCTGCTTGGCCATTGGCTTTGTCAATGCAAGGCATGGCATCATGAAGCCACTTGACCACTTGTAGTTTGTGCATTTGTTGAGAATGATTGTGCGATATTTTTCTTCCTTGTTTATGTTACTAAAACTTGATACATGCTCGATATTAAATTTGAGCTACCCTTTGGTTTGATTCAATGTGACTTAAGTATATGCTACTTTGTTGAGGATGCTTTAGCTGTTGAAATGCATTGTTTGCTGAGGGAAGATATTCCTGTTTGAGTGGTAGGCTTTTATGACGCATCACTTAAGAGACAAAGGTGACCCTTTTTGGATAAATTGTGTTAAAATGAATTGAAGTTGTGCCACTGGAGTGAAGCATACATGAATGAAAGTTAGTAACTTTGAAGGTTGGTTAAGAATATTTTACATAAGCAAGTTGCATTATGAATTGTGAAAGTGTGTTTGGTTTACAATTATTGGTTTTTTCTCCTGATTTTTATTCAATATCCATGATTGGCTTTGTTGACAGAATTTAATTTTACTTTTCCTGTCCTGTTTTGATATAATTAGGCAGCCAGACCTGGGTTGGATGAGAAGATTGCAACAAATACTCGGCCGGAAGCACCAGCGCAACCTGCATGTGAGCACTGTTTATTTTCTTCTCTGTTTGGTTTGGTACTCTTACAAACTATTTCCGTTGTCTTAATGCATTACACTTTGAAGGTTTTCTGATTTTTCAATTTGACGTGTAGGCAATATATGTCCTTCACCCAACTATCGGACTAAAAGCAGCAGTATTTGGACTTCAGATGTTTGTGGACAATGTGGTACAGTAGTAGAATTTATGCATATTTAATGACCTCATGTGTATTTGTATATTTGTGTTATTAAAAGTTGACTTTCAGGTTTGGAAAAAAGTGGTATATGTTGATCGACTTCTGCAGCTCTTCAGATACGTACCTCGTGAACAGTTGACCATCCCAGATTTTGTGTTTCAGTTGAGTGTTTATGTTTTCACACGATGCCATCTATATGTTTTCTTTTTTCATAATATTATTCTGTACAATGTGCCATTTTTAATATACGGTTTCTGAAAAGTATTTGGATTGAAGCAGTTCTAGCAGGCTAGGAATGCCCTATGCTAATAGAGTATCATCACGGGAATTCTTTCGACTTCTTTGTGCTGCAAATTATTTTTCTTTCTGTATCTGTTTCTTTATAATAAATGTAGTTTAGATGATAGGCTTGGCACTAATTTGCTTCATACTTTTATTCACACAGGCATGACTTGGAAGTGAATGGAGGGACGGGTCTCATTGTGGATCCAAGAACAAAATATGTGTACAACAGACCATGACACTGCAGTTTCTGAATTATATGCCTCGCCCTTATTGTCGCAGTCAACAGGAAGAGGGGCTTATATGAGTTTGAAATGTTTATGGAACCATTTTTTTCTTTCTTTTGGATGTTTGGAAGGAGTGATAAGTTCCCCGTATGTATATGTAATGGATTGTGGAAGCTAATTGGTTGGATTTCTTTAATTGTATGTATATTCAAGGGAAATATATTAAATAAAATTAGTCTTCAATGATTTTCATTTCTATCACTGCATCATTGATTCCTCTTATTTCTCTTTATTTTTCTTTCTATCACATCATCATATCAGTTATTATATCTATATTTTTCTATTTTTTCTCTCACTAGATGTCTACTAAATTTAGTGTTAACTGTTCTACCAAACCTGTGGTTTAGTTGTTTGGTCATTATGAACATTTTAATGTGATTTTGTCTTTTTTAAAATTGTTTTAAAGCTTGCTTATGGTTGTTTAGTTTGGAAGAATTTCAGAATTTTAGCTTTCATGTAGAATTCCCATGAATTTCATAAAAATGGTTGTTACATAATGAATTTTGATATGAACTAATTCTTTGAACAATTCCCATGAATCCGCTAATTAGAATGATCATTTGTTATTCTAAGTGATTATGACTTAGTTTGTAGTCTATAGTTGATCATGTGTTCTAAGATAAAACAGTCTAGCAGATGTTGAGGAAATGACAACCTTTGAAATTTCTACGTTATAAAGATAACATCAACTATCCATTAGACAAGAAGCTCAACTATAAGAGGAGGAAGTCAGCGAATATATTGTACTATGCAATTAATTTTTCATCACAAATCATGTTTTTGGTCTGTACGAGTCATTTATTGATTTAAGATGCTTGTTTAACGATAGATTAATATGCTCAACAAAATTTGAAACATATCAGTATGATGGAGTTTTAAAAAAAAAATTAGTGCAGGTCTTAAATACAGGACTGATTTGTTTAAATTCATTTATTGAAATAAATATTTATATTAATAAAATAAACATTTTTTAGTGTAATTTGTCTAAAATGTTTTTGTTTTAAACAATTTTTTGCTTATTTTAAAAAACAAATCCATTTGCTTTATAAGAAAGCACTTTTAAAAAAAATACTTATTTTAAAGTTATTTTTTAAAGTTTAAACAAATTCACCCACAATCTTTTTAAAAAAATTTGCAATTTTTATCAAAATTTTTATTCAAGATAGATTCAGGAAAGAGCATTACTTCCATTGAAAATTCTCCAATAATTGCATAACACTGGTAGATCAAGAGATTGAATTGCAATCAGAAAGGAAAGAATTGAAAAGAAAAGTTAAAAGAATAGAATTTGAAAGTGGTTAAAAGCAAAAGTGATCCAAAACTTTAAGACCTGTCTAATCCTTTGATGAAAGGCAGATATGTAAGGTTTTGTATAAGTTTTAATAACAAAGTTTATTACATTGTACAAACTAATATTTATGAACAAAAATCCTAACTACTAGGAACTTCTAAATATATCAACAACAAAAAATGAACTTCTAATAATTACTCCAGCTAACTTCCTGCCGTCACCACTGGTAGATAATTTTTTATCTTCATTTTCCATGACTTCCATGGTCTCATCTTCCAATCTTAATTTTGATCATACTCTAGTCAAAACAGAAACATATTTATTACTTTAACGAAATAATTTTGACGGAAATAGTGCAAATAATTTTGGCATCAACAGCAACGTTAGTGAAGGAGCTCCAAGTCATTTAAGCACGCAACCAAATACACAAAAGTGTGACGAAAAAATGGCGAGTCAAATTCCAAGTGTGAGACTGTAGAAACTAGAATATATCTCAACAGTTGTGGAACAAGAGAATCGGCTATGTCATTGAATCAGGAATCCCCATTCCTGCGAAAAAACTCTTCATTATCCTCACCATCTTTTTCTCTTAAATTATCAAACTTTCTCTGCAGTGCAGATCATCCACCATCCAAGTTATGCAGTCTACTGCAGAGTGCTGATTACATCATCCACTAGATTGCAGTAGCAAGGAAATGACAATATAATATTTGCCTCTGCTGCATTTCTCATCATCCTGTGCCTGTTTGAGTGTATCTAGTGGGGTTAATGGTGATGATAATAGCCTTTCTAGTTTCTATATAATATTTAACTTACTTCATAGATTTGGTTAAGTCAAAAACACTTCAATTCACCAGAGAAAAAGGTGAAAATATTTACTGATATCTCCATATTAGAATCCATTCACATCTGCCAAGCTCCTCGATTCTTATACTCCAATGGAGACTTCATGAAATGTTACCTGTGGAATCACTTGTTTGAGCAAAAGTAGTTTTTGGCTTTACCACCAACATAATCATGCACAGAAGATGTACATGAATGATTAGGAAACAACTGCCACTTCAGCAAAAGTATCATTGTTGAGATCCATCTCCACTGAACTACAACCAGGGACCTTGCTCAATCGCCTTTGCTTTATCATCTCCCTCACTTGCTTAACCATTTCCCATCTCCCATCTGAAGCATACAAGTTCGACACAAGCACATAGTAAGAAGCTTCATCAGGGTGCAACTCCAACATCTTCTTAATTGCCGCCTCTCCCAACTCAAACCTAGAATGAAGTCCACACCCATGGAGAAAAGCTCCAAACACACTAACACTAGGCTGAACAGGCATTCTCTCAATAAAATCCAACGCCTCTTCGAGGTTCCCAGCACGTGCCAACATATCAACCATACACACATAGTGCTTCATGGAAGGAACAAAATTCAACTCCCCACACATCAAATTAAACAATCTCGAACCCTCTCCAACCATCCCCGAATGGCTGCAAGCTGCCAATATAGTCGTCAAGACCACTTCATTCGGCTCAACAAGCTCCTCCTTCAACATATCTCTAAACAGCACAAGCGATCCATTTCCATCACCCCGTATCCCATAGCCGCCAATCATTGCACCCTATGTCGCCACATTCTTCTCAACCATCAAATCAAACACCATCCTTGCCGCCTCTGCGTCCCCACATTTCGTGTAAAAGTTCGGCAGAGCAGTGCCAACATGGATGTTGGACACCACCAGCCCATCCTTCAACGCCAAACTGTGAACCGAACAGCCAAGCTGAAGCACGCCACATGAAGCACATTTGGAGAGAACCCCAACCACAGTAACCGCATCTCGCAAAAACATCTCCACCATCATCCTCCTGAAAAGCTCAAGAGCCTCGTAAGCTTTGCCACTCTGCACACAGCCATAGGCAATCGAGTTCCAAGACACAAAATTCTTCTCAGAAATCGATTCAAATGCGTAATGAGCACACAGCCAGAGATAATCGAGCCACATTTTGCACACATATCAACTTCCCCATAATAAACTCGAAACAGTAACCGAATTCGGTAGAATCCAGCTCCATTTCTCGTCTTTAAACAATTCCAATGCCAAATGAGGATAGCCTCTCTGACTACACCCTACAATCATTGCCGTCCATGAAACGAGATCACGATCTTGAAAAACTTAAACTTTCATCAAACACCTTACGTGCGTCCTCAGTGTTTTCGCATTTAACATACATGTTCAAACGACGTCATTAGGAAAGAGTTAACTCAAATTCCGATTATAGTAACAAACCCATGAACCCACTTTCCCTGGTTCAACGAATTCAATTTCGTGCACGCGCTAACCATGCTGCCGACAGTGAACTCGTTTCCGCCGATAAACGCTTCCCGCATTCTGTTGAATAGCGTTAGCCCCTCACGCGCTCAGTCGTTCTGCAAGTACGCGCCGATCATATAGGTCCACCAATCGACGGCGGAGGGGATGCCGTTGGTGGGGTCGTGGATGAGGAAGGAGGCGTGGAGTTTTTCTAGGGAGGGGAGGTTTATGCAGAGGCTGGAGAGGTAGAATGTGCTGGGGAGTGACGGTGGTTGTTGTTGTTGTCCATGGTGGTGGTGGTAGTGGTGGTGAGGGGAGGTTTTCTGGTGACACCAAGGAGGAGTCTTGAAATTGGGAACATGTTATATTATGGTTCAGGGTTTAAGGTTTAAGCCTAAGGAAGAGGATTTACATTCCCCTTAGGAATGACATTTACGATCCGGGTTTGCACATGTAATTAAGAATTCTGAATAAACTTTAACCTTCATGTATGTGGATTCGAGTCTCTCTTTGGTGGGTAAATTGTTTTCCTTGTACCTAGGAACTAGTTGAGTAGGTATAATGGGATGGTATTGTTTGTGATTGGAAAGTGCATAACAATCTTTTAGGTGGACCTTTGTGCATAATCTCAACATGTTCTTAGTATTCTGTCCGGTAGTATTGAGAGTAAAGTGTCTTTCCGTTTATGATTATATCTTATTTTATATTTTGCATTTTATTTTTAAAGTTAATATTTTATATTTCTATTAAAGTACCTAAATATTAATTAGATTTTATCAAGTCATTAAGAAGTATTTGATAAATAAGGACATCGTTTCCTTGAGAACTTGCATGATATTTGACAAATTTATAAATTTTCATTATCTAAATTAACAAATGAAACAATAAAAACATAAACATAGCATTCGATATCGAGGGTGAAATAGACACAAAGTTACAAGTTGAAATATTTTAAGATGTTTAGATGGAAGCTCAATAAAATAAAACGAAAATCAAATATAGGATGTTAAGGTTAGATTTCATCAAACCAAATTCTCCTTACCCTAAAGCATGATATCCAACGTAAAATTCAATGTTGATACCGACCATTGTTCAAAAATGATATTTTAATCCTTAATCCTTTAGGTGAAAAGATCCTAAGTTCAGAGGAGGAAAGGACGTAGTTTCTTGGAGTAAACAAACATGGTTAACATCACAAGAGAATAGTGAGTGGTAATGGCCCATAACCATATTTTTAACTTGCTCATCATCATACACCCATTGGTTGTCCCCATTCATTAAAGCATCAATCCTATTGTGTCTACATCTGGCCATGAAGGACTGATGGAAGAAATTAGTATTTTGTCTCCAAAGTTGAGTCATTTAACTCGTTCCTTCCTTTTGGTTAAGAGTCTTAGTAAACTCAATCCAAAGGCTTTGATGCAGCTGCATCATACTGCTATTAGGAGACTGAAAGATCTCCCTATTAATGCCTTCATTTCTGGTCAAAATCCTCTTTTTCTTCTGAAAATATTATCAAAGGTGTCCAAATTCCAACCTTTAAGGGTGTGAGTAAGATTTTAATATTCTGCTCCAAGGAAAGAGACGATTACCAAGCATTTTCAACCTATAAGTGAAAATCAAGGTGGTCTAACCAAGGTCCCAAATATTTGAAATAATTGGTACCCCTCCTTTGAAGACCATCTTAAACGTTGACCTAAAGATCACATTGATCTGAAGAAGGCAAGGCCAAATGTGACACGAACATGGAAACGGGACGGATCAACTTGAAGTTTTCAGACTTAGAAATTGACTTAGTTTTCTTTTAGAGAAAGATATTGACACTACACTCAAGAAATAGGTGAGAATGTGAGTGATAAGTCATAGATTTAATCGCCATAAGTTGCCTTGATAAGATCAGATTCAGTTCTTTACCCAAGAACTAAGGGAAGTTCTCACAAAAGGGAGAAAACTCAAACTTTCATTCAGACTAAAATATGCCTCAAAGCTACAAAGTTTCTACTATTTACAGGCTAGGCTTCCTTCTAAACATCCCACTAGGAATTAATTTCCACTTATAATTAATTCCTAAAAACATTAATATCCACTAACAATAAAATCCCACTAACCATTATAATAACTTGGGAAGCCTAAAAACATAAAAACTGACCTAAAAGATGTCAATAGTCACCTAGACTTATTACCTAAAAATAATATACGAAAATTAAAGGAAAATTAGAAAATGAGCCTTTAATTAGTTCTTTAGACAAAAAGCTACATTATCCATCCAAATAAAATCCAGTCCATAGTTGCATCTTAAGTATAAACTCTTGGATTGATTGTGCTCTTCAAATTATTATCTTTAAGTTTGTTGAATTTGTCTTCAAGTTCTACAAATGAGACAATTCTTGATTTATGCACTTGCATGACTAAGCTTTGGAAAGCCTTCTTAGTTGTTTTCAGTCTTGCTTTGGTCATTGGGTATGTCATCCGTTGCAAAAGATATTTGAAGTCATTAGAACCTTGCTAGATCATATCAAAATGAGTGACTCTAAAGTGAAGGAAACATTGCTTCCACAGAGGGTTGGAAACAACTATGTCCAAACACTCGCAGAGAATACCTCTCATCCAAGTAAAATGGGGGTCATTAAAGCCCATATCCTGCAAATTACAGTTAGCAAGGCAATCATCAAATGGCCTACTAAGACCTTCATAGTAGGACCTCCACCTTGCTTTTCTTGATGGAAAATGATTGTATTAAAGTCACCTGCAACCACCCAAGGGAAAATCATATTAGAACTAATACTACGGAGTTCATCCCAAAGGATAGGATGGTTACTAGGTTGGGGGCTTGCATAAACAATGGTTAGAAACCAAGGTTTTTTGCCTTTAGGGTTGACATGCAAATGCACATGAAAATTCGAACATCCCACCATGAGGATATTGATGCTTGATGTACGCCACAAGCACCAAATGCCCCTAACAAAGCCATCAGCTTCAATGCGAAAGCACCCATCCAAATCAATCTTCACCTTATCAAAAGTACACCTACTAACACACAACTCCAGAACATCTATAAAATCTAACTCATACATTCTTAATAAGTCTCTAGTCACACCTAGAAAGGCTCTTCCTTTCTCCATGAACATTCCAAATGAGACACTTCATAAGGAAACCACATAAAAAATGGAAGAGAGACCATAGAGCTCTCAAGAGGAATTTTGGGGATCCATTGCCATAGGGCAAGAATCCTTAGAATAATCACTCTCATTTATGAGTTGGGTAGCCTTTTTAGTCCTTTCTGAAGCTTGAGGTACAAGTAGTTGCATAACAACTTGACCTGGATCTGAAACAATATCTTCAACCATATGATCTAGCGGCCTCTATGTCTTTGGATGAAGGGAACTCTGATCCTCCAAGCTTGGTTGATTGGGCACTTCGTTACTTGGACAATTAACATTATCATTTACCATGTTTGCTTTCTGGGATGGGATGTTGACTCCGAGAGGGAGAATTTTGTTTTAGACCAGTTTCTTAAGGATGGTCCCTCTGATGGGTTGAGAATCTCGATACGTTTCCTTGTGATAAAGGAGAGGGGCCTAGATTCTTATTGTTATATTTTTTTTTCTTTTAGATTGGGCTTCTGTTGCTTTGTTTTTATTTGGTTTGGATTCCTTTGTTTGGCGGGGTTGGGCTTGCATCTATTGGGCTTCTTAGCAATCATCCAAGGTTCGAAAGTGGAACCATGGTTCGACTCATCTGTAACTTCGATACTGGGGACTACTTGATCCTCCTCCAAATTAGGGTTTGGATCTTGCGTAGGTCTCCTTCCGTCGTCACCATGTTGTCCCCTTCCTGCATCACCTCAAGTTTTGTTGGTATTTTAAGCTTCGTTGTTAGGGCAGGGCATTTATGGATGCGGTGGGCATATTTCCCGTACCCAAAACAAATGAGGTGGAGGCCTTCATATTTCAGCTTAAATTCCTTTCCCATAACCATGAAAGAGGGCACAAGCTCCTTATTGAGGTCTAATTCCACACAAATAATAGCAAAGCATCGCTTGGCTTGGATCAAAATTTGTTCATCTACTTACAACATATTGCCCTAAGAGCTACCCACTGACCAAAGAAACTCTTTATTATAGAGTTTCACAGGGAGCATAGGAATTCTTACCCAAGCAACCACTTTTTTCACAATCTGGTCTGTTGTGCTAAAAAAGGGCATCCATCTTTGAACGAGGAGATAGTGGTCCAATGGCAACCAAGGGCCTTCAAACAGAGCAAATTTATAGTCCTCCTCATTAGAGAAGCGGACTAGAAAAAAATCATGGTGAAGATCCATGACTTAGACTGTTCCAGATCATGCCCAAAGTTTCTACAATTGTAGGGAAAGGAATTTGAGATTCACCTTTTTGCCCATCAATTTTACAATAAGTGAGTACTTCCATTGACTACACCATTGTTCATATTGCTCTGTCGAGACCTCAATGTTGGGGCCAAGGTTGAAAGGCTTCTCTAGTTTGTTGTCATCCTCCTCCTCAAAAGAGTAGGGACAAACTTCCTCTGTCATCGCATTTATAATGTCAGTTGGGGTCATGACAGGCTTAGGCTCTAGGACCACATGGACAACATCAATTCCCACAAAAGCATCCTTGTAAGATGGAGAACCTTCCCAAAAGGGGTTGGTCAACTCCTTGATGTGGACCACTAGTTGTTTCTATCATCTTAACCTTTTTAGCGTAGTGTTGTTTTGAATCCCTCTCCTGCGAAGAGGGGAGGGCCAATTTCTTAAGGTTCATAGGAAAGCTCATAGGAGAGGAGAGAAAGGAGAGAGAAGAGAGAAAAAGGCTATGACATTCATTATTTAAACCCTTTATATATCTATTCAATATTTTTTTGTTAAAATAATACAAGTGCAATGATAATAATGGACGACGTGAAAAGGACAAGTTGGAAGTAGCGCTGATACTGGATTCGGATGACACTCAAAGATATTCATTGAAGAGATAAATGAGAGAAAAGAAAGTGAAACAACATTGGATCGAATATGATTGAATGAATATTTTAATAATAATAATTCAATTAAAATATATTCAAGGTATAACATTTTTATAACATTGGATTATTATTTAATAACTTAACGTCATTTTTGATTAATTATATTTTACATTTATTTTGTTTTGGTACATTAAATTTTAAAAATTTTATTTTTATATTTTTATGTTTTTTAAAAGTGTCTCGTTTGATAATGACAACTAACAAATGTTACTAGTTTTTTTTTATTTAAAAAAAAAAAACATCTTCCTTGTCCATCTCATTCTTCAACCACATCCACGACAAAACCAGATGTGAGTTTCGTCTAAAGGAACTCTATTCCTCTGTCCAAAGCATGTTAACCAAGCTCAACAACGGTACCAACAACTACCTCAACGAAATCAAAATGGGTAACAAAAAAAGAAATCATCACCACAAATATCTGCAAGTTATAACCATTGCAAAAAAAAAAAATCAACGATCTGGTGGGAGCACGCGGTGGTCGTGGCTTTGCAGGTCGATTGTGTTGCTGGCGGCGCGGCGGTGGGAGCATGCACTACTATTGCACTTCTTTCTCCCTCTTTTTTCGTCTTCGCTATACCCTTTTTCATGGATATTATATGCTTCGCTAAACTTTTTTTTCTCCCTGCGTAGCCGATCTCTGTTTTAGTGTTGTGGGGTTTCATTGGTTTGATGTGTTGTGTAGGTGAAGATTCAACTTGGGCAAGGATTAGCTGCACGGGTCACTTCCACCATGCTTAAGAATGATTGAATGAAGGTGTTGCTGCTTTCTATAATTGGATGTTGTTTATTTTTCTTCTGAAATTGGGTTTGAGTATTAGGAATTTGGATGACTTGATAATTTTTACAAATTAAAATTATTATAGCTATAGTTAAAAATGTTCACAATATTTAAATTATTTTTTGTAGTTGAATTATTTTTCTTGAAAATGTTATTACATATAATAGTAAATTTTAGTGATTATTATATTAAATTAATTATTTTAAAATTTAAATATTAACAAAAGACTAACTTTCAATTGAAAAAAATTGAAAAAATAATTAAAATAATATTTTAAAAATATCAAAAATTAAAATAAAACTTTTAAAACTTAATATACTAAAATAAATTAACTACAAAATATAATAGACTAAAACATTAAATCTTATTTAACTATATGTTGTTTGTTATGTAAGTAAAATAAATTATTAATTTTTGCACATAAAATATAAACTTTTTATATTTAAAAAATATGAAAAATTGGACTCTTATAAATCTATATCAATATATAAAAATGATATTATTTTGTGTAATTGTTTTTTATCTCCATATTTTTATATCATTTTATCCTTAATAATACTAATATATAATTGTTCCGTTCAGGAAAAATGGATGTGTTTCCAATAGAGAATCGTCGAAATTTTGCTATGGGATCCAGGAGAACAAAGTGTGTATTGAAAGAAAGAGTCAGAGAAGTGTGTACCTTTCACCATGGGATGTGCTGTATTTATAGGATTCTAACCTGGACTTTTGATAACAGATGATTGAAGCCCAATATCTTCTTCCATGATATGTGGAGATATTGATAACGGGAAGATATCAATTATATCTTCTATCTTCTAATGATTATCTTCTTGTCGTTGATAACAGACACTACAAGAAAAAAGGGTTTTTCCGACGGAAAAAATCCGTCGCAAACCTTAAAAATCCGTCGGTAACAAGTAATTTCCGACGGAGGAAATTCGGTCGGTAAAATGGTCATAGGAAATTCAAGGGACGGATTTTTGGTCCGTCGGTAACTAGCGACGAATATTTACCTACGGACAAATCCGTCGGAAACGGTTCATGAGAAGTTTCCGACGGATATTTCCGTCGGAAATACTGGTATATAATTAAATACGAATTTTGCGACGGAAATTTCGGTTCGTAACTAATTTGCTATAATTTTGCATTTTTTATAAATAAAAAACAAATCAGACACAGAAGCAACCATTAATTTGTCTTTCACAGACAAACATGAAGATAATAATTAAATAAAAAGCCAACCATAAAGTCTCAATGCATTAAGATCTTTAAACTAATATAACACAACACATAATTAGCTTTTTCTCTTATTGCTTAATCTATGTAGAATAACTCGACACCATATAATTACCATATCAAAGATCCAGATCATCCATTGGAGAGATTAAAATATAAAAGAAGGAATATACTAACCTAATTATTCTAACCCCATGTTTGATTACAATAATCATTTGAATAATTCAAGGATGAACAGCCATCCCACCTTTACCATCAATATCCAATAAAGGGTTAAGTGTAACAATTTGCCTGCACCAGATTTAATGGCTTCAGTGTCCAATGCTGCAATCAGTGAAGGAATAATAAAAGAAATAATATTAATCTGTTCTGTCTTAACTTTGGGCTAGAAGGGATCACACTAATAAAATATAATAAAAGAAAAAGACATTAATCTGTTCTGTCTTCCGTTATTATTATTTTTTAAAATTAATTTGCAAGAAGAAATAATATTACTAACAAAGGATATGGAAACAGTTGATTGGTACTTGATTATATACTTGCTTAGGCCAAAGAGAATTGATTTGTATTTAAAGATCACTTAAAGTTACAACGATAAATGGCATAAAACAAATTACAAATTAAGAAAAAGAGAGAGACACTCCTTTGAAATAAGTATCACTATAACAACTTCAGCTATTGCAAATGCCAAGTTAATTAGGTGAGAAACACCCGCATACCAATAAAGACATCTATTGCCTATTGACTCTTGATGGACTTGGTTTATGGTTGTGAAAATAACAACTTTTTCAAGCCTTTTTTTTGGTTATAGAATAACAGGAAGTTCAAGCCTATATGTATGTATACTAATTAGGAAAAGATGGTACAAGCCTACAAGGTTAAGAAAAAACAAATGAATAACAGGAGATCATACTTGTGTTTCCACCATATTTTGACTCTTACGAACTGACCCCCAAATTCTGGCTCATAACCAAATAAAATGTCACATCTTAGCTGTAAAAAAAGAATATTGAAGGGAAGAACAATAAAGATAAAAGTAGCTTGCATGGATCTTGGTTTCTAAACTATTTTCTAATTGTTGCACAAACAATGTTTACCCAATTCCAATGATTGGATATTTGGATCCACTGAAGGTTCTTCCTAGTTTCACATGTTTACCATAAACAAAATCATGTAAAATAGTAAAAAAATCATAGAGTAGTCTATTATCTTTGAACTCTCAAGTTTATGCACTATATTCATTTACTTTGTAGGGACGAAGAATGAATATCACCTGAATATCCTACCGAAAAATATATAAATAAATAAGGTTAAGAAAATGAAGAAAATAGAATCCGAAGAAGTTAAGCACAAACTTAATATTAACATTTAACAAGTAAAACCAACATGCATATTATAATTAAGCCAAAAAGGATACATCATACATCACACAATAAGAGCTTGAAAAAATATAAAAAGGTGACAACAGGAAAAGAAATTAATATTCTACCAAACCACTATAAAGTTCCATTGTCAGACAGTTTAATGATAAGTTGCTCAAATTTATAATTCAATCCAGGAAAAAATTATTGTAGGCATAAACAAATGGTCTATGTATTAATAAATTGATTCTGTCAAATATTTCTCTCAATCTAATCTTGACTCTACACAAAAGGCATCCGATTACCTCCGGAGGTGCAGCACAGAGCATATAGAAACAGTGATAGTTCCTCTCTGGATCTGACAACTGGCAAACACGCGTTTTTGCCCCTTCCTTTCTCTCTTGAAACGATGAAACCGTTAATAAACTATTAATGTTGCTAAACTATTAAAGTTCCACGTGAGCTGGTTAGAAAGACAAAAAAAAAATAGAAAATCAGTACATGTAACTAAACTATTAATGTTGCTTAGAAAGAACTCATAAACTCCATCATCATCATCATCATCTCTCTCTCATACTCACACACATCAATAATATCAAAAATAAAAGGTAAACAAAGCATTCCATCAACTTCAAATGCTGGACAAAAATATCCATGGCCCCCTCACAATTAGAAAAAAATGAACTGCTTTGAGATGTTTCTAGACCAAAATTTTTCAAAAAAATAGATCAGACTTTTAAAGTCAATAGTGATGTTGATTGCAGTAAAGATAACGAAACAAAGAACTTACTGCTAATCGCATTTGGTTGAGTCCACCATTGCAAGAAACCAGAAGATAACCATTATTCCTAGAAATCCTTGATGACAAAATTATCAAATTCAAAAGAGATATGCCAATTTTCGGAGAAAACAGGACTACAAATCATTATTCATATGCCATTTTTTATTACAAAAAAAATATCATAATAGACAAAACAGGACTACAAATAACTATTCATAAGACAAGCATTTGTGGATAAAAAAAAATTTCACATGACATGCCAAGGACTTACTTTTGGGTTGGAGCACAGCTTTTGCTTAACGTTCTATTCCTTTAGCAACTGCCACAATAGATTTAATAACAAAAATCTATTAGCCATTTTTATTTCCTAACACAAAAATTATTATAATGAACAATATTCCTTTTCAAAATCTATTCACCCAACTGCAAACAATGTAGAAATTGCCTTTCAAAATATACAGAATCCACTTGACAACTCTGACAATATAATAATTTTGAAGCTAAACATAATAGAGAAAATCCTGTCAGAGGTTAAAACATGTCACAAAAAGAAAACTTAACAATAACTCAGAAGCTAAACATAATGGAGAAAAAACACAAGCTTGAGTCTACATTCCATGACCACTATTGAATGTAATAACCAAGCCAACCAACCATTACTCGCATAGTCAAAGAGACAAGACTCAAGCATCATAACCTGTAAATACATAAAAGAGATTATTCATATGTGCCACTGCTTGAAGAGAAATGCAAATACATGCAATAGAAAAAGGAGAAGAGAGGGAAGAGAGATCCTATAATGATTGTCACACAAAGAAAAAGGAGAAGAGAAATGCAAATACACCGGCAGCACCGAGTGCCACGGCCCCAAGTGTAGATGCTCCCACCCCATCTCGCGCGTCGCCTTTGTCGAGCGAATGTCGCCGTTTGCCGCCAGCGCCGCAATGCTCACGTACGCGTACCCGCCGTGCTCGGAGGTCGCGTGGAGCAGCGCCACCGATTCAAGGTCCAGCGCCAGCGTAACAAAACCGCGAGACAGAGCATCCCCGGATGCGGAGGTTGTCGACATTGCTGCGGCGACACTTGGTTTGGGGCTCATGATACGGAAGGAGTGTTTAGAGTGACAGTGAAGGGTTGGGGTTATTGAATTTGAAGGGTTGGGGTTTGGAATTTGAAGGGTGGCACGTGAACTCAGATGGGAATTTGAAGAGTGGCACGTGAACTCACTTAAGTTGCGGAAAAGTTTGCTTCGGAAATTGTCCTTCGAAAATATGTGCTTTTCTTGTAATGAGATTTGACAAAGATTTAAATATTTGAATTAATAGGACAAAAGATAGGATAACTTTTATTCGTAACAATAATTATAAACCCTATCTCTCACTCACATCGTTCCATTCTCAACAAATTTTGCTACTTCCTACTCCAACTACCTTTTTTTTTTTTTCCCGTAGCCATGGGTATACAAATAACCACCACACACACCGTTTTCTTTTCATTTTCAACTCTATACTTCGTTTCTTCCAATCTGATTTTCTTCTTCTTTCTTTTCTGCTTATCGTTTTGTTTTCAAATGAATTGCATAGATATATCGGGCAAGGTCAAGATCGAAATCAACGATAAGTCTTCTTCATCCTTCGATCTCCCTTTCGTTGTTTAAGATCAGTTCAACTATTTTTCTAATAGGACTGTAACAGACTTAAACAGAAATAATAGAAAATGATTACAAATAAAACTTTTTATCTAAACTATTTAACAATTAACTAAACATATTAGACTAGACATTGTTAGTAATGGGAGCATATAATTTTTTAATATTCCAAGAGATAAAAGAGATGTATGATATTATGTTAGACAAATTCTATTTGATCCGAAGAGAAAAATGAGAAAAAATATGATAGACAAAGTAAAAAAAAAATCTTATTACATTTTTAACTACTTTCTTCTTCTTTATTATTATTGTTTATTTTATTGTTTCGTTTAAGTATTTTTAAAGGTAAAGAAGAAAAAAATCTAATAATTTTTCCCTTATCACATTCATACTAGAAGTTTTTTAATTATTTTTATTACCTATGCCTTTAGGAAACGGAAGTCACAAGAACATATAATTTTCTAATATTTAATGATGATGTAAACATGTATGGTGTTGTGTTGACAAAGTCTTTGATTTGAAGAGAGAATATATAAGAAATTATATAGGCAAAGTAAGAAAATCTCTTATATTTTATAGATTTTTATTTGTGTTATGTGTTATTTTATTTACATTTCTAAATAAAATTTCAAATTAATTTTCTTTTATTAATTTCTTTTTGTTTTTTATTGCTCTGATTATCTTTCTCTCATTTTTATGTATAGTTGAGGTATTTAAAGTTTACATGTCATGAGCCTATAGGAAAGACACATAATTGTGAAGAATAGGATGATACATATCTCTCTCTTTTTGTCTTTGATCATGTCATGTTTATAGGATTTAGTCATATAAATTTATATTAAAATTGATTTTTGGATTTGTATTTGGATAATAAAAAAATTATTGAATTTTATATTTGGACCAAGATCATTAAATTATGAAAAAATGACTTAATCGATAGTTGATAATTTTAGGAAATAGTTTTATTAAACTTTTGTAAGGTGTTTAAGATGAATTTTACTCTTATGGAGAGTTTATGAAATAAATTTATATAAGCCATTCAAACATGAAAGTTTCATAAAAAAAACATGAATTTTTAAGCTAACGTGTTTCTATAATGACTTTAACATAATATTATCCTTAATTTTTTTCTTCTAAAAATATAAATAAAAATATTAATTAATTAATTTTCATTGTCCTATAAGTTTCTTATTTACCAAATGCTAGTGAAAAAACAAACACCATTGTATATTTTTATAATTTGTTAATTTTTGGTATAAATGTTTAAAAAATGATAACAAACTTAAAAACACTATGAAAGGAAACATGATTTGAATATTTTTTTTTTGTTTTGCAAAAAATATTTAGATATCCTTCAATTTCTATCCATATTTTTATATTTACTTTATATATTTATCTATTTCTTTTATTTTTTTTCATCACATATCTTACTTTGAAATATAAAAATAAAATTCTTAGAATTAAAATATATACATTCTAAAAGCAAAAATAATTAAAGATCAAAATAAATATTAAAAAAATTAATATAACATAATAATGTTACCATTTCAATATTTTACAAATACATTTGTCAAATAGAATAATATCAAATGTTATTTACAAACATAATATATTAATGTATCATATTATTATAACAAATAAAAAGAAATAAGAAATAAAATTATATATATTACAAAATATATTAAACTAAAGTTAATATACATATTAATTTACATATAATAAAATATATTATTTTAATATATAAATTTTAATACAATAAAATATAATAGCACAATCCGCTGATAATATAATCGCAATCTAAATTTTGACAGTGTGGTGTTGATTGGAAGCAATAGCAATATAGCATGATAGCATCGACACGCCAACACATTTCATTGGTGCAACTGCGTACGACACCACAATCCAAGATTTTCTCTCAACACATTTCTTTGGGTCTGTCCCATTCAATTCAATACGTATATTATTAAATATATTTTAGTAAAATAATAATTAATTTACAAGAGATGAATTGATTAAGTCTCATTTCTGACATCTCGTACCATTTCCATTAGTATATTTTATATGTTTAAATTTCATTTTTATTTTTATAAACATAAGATGCAAATATTATATATATATATATATATTGATGCACTTAAAAATGAATCTAATATATGTATTTGTTTCAAAATTAATATAAATAAAATTATAAACACTAAAATTTCAAAATTATATTCTTATACTAATTCTATTTTTAAAATTGATTAAATAAAATAACTAATTCCTATCATAATTATTAAGGAATTATTACAAACTATTAATTTACATTTTTATTTTATATTTAATACACATTTATATTAGGAAATTTTGTAGTATTATTACACAATAGTTCGTCTTATACGATAAAAAAATACCTTTTATGACAATAATGTATTTGTTTTTAATTTTCAATTTTGGTAGAATTGATCTTTTTAAAATATATTGGATGTAATATTTTAAAACTGAGTTAAAAATAATTGTTTAATTATTAAAATAAATGTGTTATTAAATAAGATTATATTATAAAGAATAATAAAGTAGTGTTTTGTGTATAAAAAAAAGACATAAAAATCCGAGAATAATAGTGATTTGTGTATCAAATAGTGATTCAATGCAAATCTAATCATAGAAAAAAAAAAAAAGTAGTTCAATGATGACATCATATCTTTTGCACAAATCAAATCCGAGAATAGACAGCAAGCAAATGTTTTATTATCAACCTCCTTGATGACAAATCATAAAAATGGTAGTTAAAACTTCAATCTATGAAAAAAAAATGGTAGGTTTTTTTTTTTTTATTACAGTTCAGTGCAATGTAATTTGGAAAGAAAATAAAATTACAGCTCATTTAAATTCAATGTACATGTGTGGTTGGAGTTTGATATTTTTTGGGAATAATTTCTGAAATTTAAATGATAATAGAAGAGCGGTGGCAAAAATAGTAATTAATAGTAAGGTTAAACGGTAATGTTCTTATTCTCATGAGAAAATCATACATTCAGCCCATAAAAATGAATCACAAGCAAAACATGACAATTTTACTTTCTTGAAAATCAACCATGATGAATAATAGTATTTTTCTAATATTTATACTTAACATAAAAATGTTACAACAACAGCAAAGTCTTCTCTTCTCTCGCTAGTTGAAATCGACTACATAATCACACGACCCCAACATAGAAAAGTTACAATCTCATTAACGTTTTGTGGAATGATTGCACAAAACCTGAAATGAATTCACTAGTCAAACATTGTGTATTGGTCTAGGAGAAGAATAGCTAAATTTGCTGGATTTGATAGATTATGAGTGTATTTTTTAGAAGTTGATGGCAGAATTGGCGACCAAAGCCAGCATCTAGCAGGGTTTTTTTTTTGGGTGAATTACAAACTAGAGGATTAACAGCCTACGTTTATTTCCTGCACTTCCACTATTGCATTGGACACCTCCCATAGTCCCATTGCATTTCGAAATGCAGATTTACATTTCAAAATGAGTTTTTCAGAATATAATGGGAGATGTAGAATATAATAGTGGGGGTGCATGATACAATAGCCCTAACAGCCTCTAGGCAAAAGAATCGGAGCAGAGTCCAATCTCAAAGCATTTAAAATACAATCAAGAGCAAACTCAAGAACATCGAACTCAGAACTGAGGCTCAAGGCTTGTTTAGCCATTTCATCCGCAACTTGATTAGCCACCATTTAGCAGTTTGCAGATGCATGGTTAATGATAAAAGCTCGAATTAATAGTTACTTAATAGTTGACATATAAGGATTGCAAAAGCTAGGCTAGAAATGCAATTGTTCCTAAAAGCATGGTGTATGATATTAACTATTAATTTAAATACAGATAATAAAGATGCATCTAATTAAGAATTACTCCTACAATCAATTTGATTTCCCCCTCTCAGCTAACTTCCAAAGTTATATCTATGGATTTTTTTTTTCTGGCGAAAAACAAAAGAATCCACCGGTATAGTAAGGGGTTTAAAATTTAATAGAAAAATCATAAAGAAAAATTATATATACCGAACATCTATGCTTCCTTTATAACTTTGATTACACTACTGAAGAACTGTGAATGAAGAGAGCAATCTCACCATAAATATTCACAACAAAAAGTAACAAATCTACGACCATGTCATAAGCTAGAAGTCCTATTTGATGGAGGTCCAATTCATTTAAGCATGCAGCCTAATATGCTGTTTAACGAAAAAAAATCACTAGTAAGAATCCAAGACAGTGAGAGTGCACAAACTGTATATATCTCCTCTCAACAGTTCTTAAAAGAGTCAACCAAGAAGAAATCATGCGACATTATTTAAGTTGGTATCGACCAAAGACTGACTTAAAATCAAACATATACCCAAATTCGGGTTTGAAGAAATTTACAAGAGAAATCACCATGCTTGAGATCAACATCATGTGTTGCATCAATATTGAAATGGACCTGCTTTGTGCTTACCTTCTATATATTCTCATCTACAAATTTAAGCCTCTTACAGTGATCAGATTAACCGGATTGACGGAGGATTACCTGCCGGGAACCTTTGTCTACGGGGCCTTCTGGTTGTCTTGCCCCAACCTGTTAGGCTTCTATCCTCCAATCCCACCACTTCAATGTTACTAAGTTGCTTAATAAGGGGGGTGCTTGTTTCAACAGTTGCCACAGGAGGAGGGGGAGGAGTTGGGGTAACCTGTGGCTGTGATCGCCGCCTACCCCTACCACACCCATTCCTAGAAGAGCTTCTCCTGTTTAATCCTGAATTCCATGCATGACCGGTTGCTTTCATGAGTCCTCCAAATGTTTGGAGATCTTCTGTAACTTCATGCCTCGATAAAGATGCAAGGCCTGGAAGGATATCCCTTTGGAAGTCCCTTCGCTGCCTCCCTCTCCTAGCTGTCCCCCTTCGTGTCCGAGTAGGTAACGAGGTTGTTCCAATTTCTTCCTCTTTGAAGTTTTCTGGAACAAGGGGCTGGGGCATGTAGTCTTCTTCCTTGGTCTCTGTCAGTTTCAATGTCATTGATTCAAAGTAATCCATTCCATCTGAGGAAGATTCTTCATTATCCTCCACATTTTTTTCCCTTGAATTATCAGTCTTCTTCTGCAGATCATCCACACACGAGGAAACTATATCCACAAACCAACTTAGAGGGTCCACCACCAGGCCTTCTGATGGACTGCTGATCACATCATCAACTTGCTGGCAGCAAGAAGATGACAAGACAACAATTGCCTCTGCTGCATACCTCATAAGTTCATCCTGCAGCTTTTCAACTGTGTCTTGTGGGCCAAGTAGCGATACTAGAGGAGTTTCAAGCTTCTTTTCTTCGGGAATGGCATCCTCCTCTGTCTCAGAAACAGAAAGGGCTTCAAGATCTATTTCTGCCATCGTTTCTAACTTGGTTGCTGGAATATTTGTCACAAATGCTTCATCCTCATTCATACTCAAGTTCAGATCAATCTGATTTCTAGAGTTGGCTTTTGTTGAGAATAATCCTGTCTCACAAACAATAACTTCAGCTACAGCTTGTTTGTCCAACTCAGGAACAGCAGCATCACAAGGCAAGTTAATATCAAGTATCTGTTTAATCCGATAATTTCCTACTAATTCTACATCAGATGGACTAGGAACCGACACAGATGGAGACGTGAATAAAGATAACTCAGCAGAAATATGAGGTATGTCAAATATGGGAACACCAAGAATTTTCCTTTTACTAGAACTCTCGCTAACTTCTCTCCTCTTTGGCTCAATATCATTTGAACACAAACCTGTAGTTACCTTGTGAATAAATTTTCCATTAGACCCCTTTCCAGTTTCTTCTTTGTTAGATGAAGAAGAAACTTGGAAAACAGTTAAACCTCCAGCATTTTGTGCCACATTCTTACATGTTGTCTTGGATCTAAGCCAAGGCAACACTGCAAGCTGCTCCTCATGCTTCTGTTCTCTATCCATGATTCCCAGACCTGACTGGGAAACTAAGTTGTTGGATGAAGCATTTGAAAGTATCTCATTCAAGTTAATATTTTTTGCAGACTTCATGTCATTGCAATTTGAATTCAAATTTGAACTCTTGTAGCAGTTTGCTGGACCATTATTGAAGTGTTCAGGAAATTTCTTGCAATCACTATCATGGTTGAGATAGCTAATTGAAGAGATGTTCACTGACAGCTCCTTGGACCCAGATAAAGTCCCGGGGTAAAATCCATTTTTCCCAGATGCCTCACATCGAAAACCAGGATTAAGCTTTGAATTGATATTTAGAGGCCAACTATCTCCCAACATCCCATTACTCTGATGTGACTGGGAACTCCTACTCAAGGAACCAGATGCATTTAGACATGGAGATGGAGGTGTCTGTAGAGATATAAACTTCTGGTTTAGGGTACTACTTGCCATGTCCCAAGATGAGTGAGACCAAGATCTAGCTAAATCTGAGGAAGGAGCAATTGCAAAGAGACCATGCCTATGTGATGATGCAACAGACTCTGAAAGTTTATTAGCAGAGGATTCATGATTTCTTTCACTGATATCTAAACCACTAGCTGTCCTTTCCCTCAACAAATCAGTCTTGCTTCGATTAGTTAGATAATCAGATGTAGGCTCATGAGATTTACTGAGTTCATCTTGCATTGTTTGGGAAGATAAAAGTGATTGGTCTTGTTTGAGAAGTTGAGGAATGGGTTTTGGATTGCTTTTAGCTTGCCCTGCAATCATTATAAACTTAATTTTATGACAATTTATCATATATCACATCAATATTAGTACTTGTTTACTGCCACATAATCGAAAAGGAACATTTGGTAAAAAGAAATAGATATACAAATACAATGATTTTCTATATAATTAGCAAAGTTCTACTTGGAGCAGAACTATCCAATTCACTAATGTTAAAAAATATAGTTTATCAGCTTATTTTAACAAAATCACCACAAACAAATGCCAATTAGCTAACGTTTGTCTTTGAAATGTATCAGATAGGAGACGCAGGTTCAAAATGTAAATTTGAAGCAAGCAGCTCAAGAAGAAATCTAACCTGACTCTATTGAAGAAATCCACATTTTTCCATTCCTGTCATTATCCAAATATCCATTATTACGAGCCCAACTGTCAGTTCCATGATGTGAGTTCAGTAAATCTTCCTTGGACAAACCAAAGAACCTCGACTTCTGTTTGGCAGATAGATCAGAATCAGAACATTCAGTTGCCCCTTGATAGGAATTATGGTTCTGAGGAGGAACGTATGCAACATCATTTGTTTCTTCTGCATGAACAGGTTCATTTAAGTCTGCCAAACCATTTCCACTTCTTAAAGACTGCTTATGCTTAGGTCTTGAAATGTCTTCCTGGCCACCAGTCTTGCCACCATTGCCACTAAAAAGGTTCATAACGCCTCCTTTTTCGTGTTTACAATTTCTATCAGAAAGAAAATTTGTGGTGCCACTAATCTTTTCATCACCAGGCTTTTCATTTTCTTCAGTATCAATGTACTCATCAGCAGGGAGGTGAAGGTCAAACATTTTTCTCCTCACCTTTGAGGGTCTGAACCCCAGTATATCAACATCTTTCGAGCTACTACTCCCATTTGGGGATGGGAACAGACCAGCTTGCTTACTGATTCCTTTATTAGAACTCAAAGGAGAATGAATGCCCTCAACGCCTGAAATAGATGGTCTAGCACAAGTAGAACTTCCAACTATTGGAAATCCAGGAACATGCCATTTTTTACCATCTTCAGATGTTAACTGAGATGCCAAGGGACCTGTGGAAAATGATTTCTCAACAGATATATGGTTTCTGTATAAATCTTTCATTTTAACTTCATCCATCAAATCCCTTTGTATTCTGTATAAGCGGTGAAGTTCAAAGACCTGATTAAATACATAATATAAATATATCAAAAGGTTCACTAAACATAGGGTTCATAAATAAATTAAGCTGAAAAATGCCACCACTCAAGAAAAACCTCAATGTAAAATTGATTAAAAGTCAATTTTACAACAAACTACTGTTGATAACATACGTGAAATACTAGCCTCTGCAACAATTGAAAAAAGAGACATTTAAAGAGAAAAAACTCTGGAGAAGCACAGAAAATCAAAATTCACAATTCAAAAAGCCTCGCACTTTTATTTTTTAATGGACCAATACTACTTAATCCTTTAACACCTCAAAACTTCCTCATTAATATTATTTGAGCTAGAGGCCAAGGGGTAAAAGCAGCTAAAACTTTCATACCTGATTCTTAAATATGGCCTCATGCTCAAGCATCATCTGCTTCACATTATCCTTATCATGTGTTGCACATGCATCTACACCACCACTAGACAGATAATTGTGATAGTACTGCCCATTTGCCAGTGTTTTATCTCCATAATATAGGGGCCAACCACAACTACTGGATTCCTCATTAAGATCTCTCATTGAGTAATATCCTGGCAGACTCTGAACTTTGGTTCCCATCCCTGAAAATTGAACAATTATATTTAAACGAGTTTTACTATCATGAATTATCTGGTACATAGCTTCTAGTTCAACTCAAGATTATCACAATCCATACAATATCTTAATTTATTTCAGACTCACTAAGAAGGTATGCACTTTGGTTAACATTCCATATATTGTATGATGTCAAATACCACAAATAGTCAAACACAATCCATACAAGCATCCAAATACTTGGATGACTCAAATCCAGATTTAATGATATGACATATCTGTGCTACCAAAGATACTGGCATATCAAGAATTTTTCAGTTTTTCTTCTTCTTAATTTATCCATTAAATTGACTTGAATGATTAAGGGAACTTCTCAGTAGAAAAAGAAGTAGTATTGATTAATAAGATTCACTTCCTTTAAAGTACATTGATCTATGTCTACAATGAATGAAACTAAATCTTCAATTTTAATTTAGAATCTGCACAACTTTTAGCAATCCATTTTATTTGGAGCAGAAAACAAGTTAAATAGATTAGTAATTAATGAAAGACCAAGAGGAGAGCACCTCCAAAGCCATGCTACTTTTGTTAGCCCACTTCATATAATGGAAAAAAAAATGTGGGTTACCATAAAAAGTGCAGGAAAGCAACATGTAGTTAAGAAAGGATTTAATTGGAAACAAAAATTTCCATGTTAGATTTGCAAACCAGATGCAAATGGTACCTGCTGCTAGATTAAGCTAAGTTCATCACATCAGAACAAGCATTTAACTTCAATAGATCGACCATGGTGAAAACACTTACTTAACCAGAAGGAAAAAAAAAGGATCAAAATATTTACTTACTACAACATCAAGCTCATGAAACCTTAAAACCAAAGGACTCCTTATGGCAGGTAGAAAACATCTGTAGCGGCTTGAAATATCCGTGCATAATGTAGCTCATACCAATCATATAGATTAACTTTCAAAAGCCACAACTATTAAAGACCAATTAAAATAACAACTCCTGCATTCAGGAGTATCGGTAAATACTGCATAGCAAATGTGGCAATACCTTGACCTAGACAAATACATACTACGTTAGACTACCATAGCAAGCAAAGGCACCCCTAAAACATTGAAATACGGTAAGGGTAGAAATACCGTTCTAATATGTCCATATATTTTTTTGTTGATAACTTCAACCAAGAATATCAGTGATCACTTCTGACAGTTGAACAAGCAGCACTTGTATGCCCATGACTTATCAAGAATCAAACCTTTTGTCCCATTTCCAATTTCCCAATAAAATACCAACAACTAAGCTAAAATTACCAACAATGAGAGGGTTATTTACTTATTTTTCTTTCTTTTGCATAGTTCTAAGTGTTTTGATGGAAGGCAAAAGGTTTGAATCCGACTTGTCACACCACAGCAATAGTAACCACATTTGAAATAGTAATGGACAAAGAACACAAATTCATAATTTACTATCACGGCAAAATAAACATTGCCCAAAAGACACTCATTAAAGTATCACAACCATATGAGCAATCTGTATGCTTGTCTATGATTTCATAAATAATACAAGACTTATCTACAAATGTATTAAAACCCACTAATTTTCCACCAATAGTTCAGGAACTGAGGAATTCCCAAAATTCCAGTGAACTAATTATTAGCTTTCAACTTTGATAGCTACACATAAGCTCATCACTGTAATAAAAAGAATCTACGGAGAAGTGAAGTAGCTCTAAACTAAGCAGCACAAATTGATCCTTGACACAAGGGAACTTATGTCCTTCACTCCAATTTTGAGTCAAAAGAAAGAAGGACAAATAAAAGTAATAGAAAATCCATATTCTATCCATAAAACTGATAAAAAAAATAAAAGCAACAGAAATACCTTAATTCTATCCATAATCCTCTCAATTCAATTAGAGGAATACAACAATTTCCCGTCTTCATTTCATAGACAGAGAGATTAAAAACACACTCGAAAATTCAAGCGGGAGAGAACCTAAATGAATGACAAAATTGAATTAAGCAGATCCTATACAACAATTAACAAACCAACAGACAATATCTTCTAGAAGAATTTTATTAATACACTAAAACGAAGCGTAAGAATATTACAGGTACACATACAAAGCAAAACAAATAAATAAAAATTAACTCAAAGTTAAATTAACCCCGAAATAATAGGAACCCAGAATTTCATTTTCATTTTCAATTTCATTTTTCATCGTACTCAATCCAGTAGCTCTAAAATAATAGAAAACAAAACCAAAGAAATTTACCAAACCATCAAAATTACGATAAATAAGCACAATTCAGAAAAAGTATTGCGAAAATTACCTTAGACCCACATCCTCTCATCACGTGCTCTTAAGAATCCACCATGGGTTTTCCACCATTCAACATCAGAAAAGAAGAAAGAAAGAAAAAATTCAGTGTTTGACTCTCTCTCACTAAGCAAAAAAAAAAAAAGAAAAAGGTAGCTAAAACCAACAATTGTAGCCGAAACAACGTAGTGGGTATTTCTGCAACAACATTGAAGAAGCTTAGATCGTCGATTTCGATCTACTGGGGCCACTCTTGTTCTTCCTCTCTCTCTCTCTCTCTCGCACCAATGGAAGAACAACAATAGAAACTTTAATTTCTTTTTTTCTTTCTTTATTTTTTGTTTAGAGAGAGAAAGAGGAAAATGAAAAGAAAAAAAAAAGGAGAAGAATTTGCAAAGAAGAGAGAGATCCCAGATAAGAAATCTTCACAGCACAAACAAACGACCTTCTAAGAACAGTGACATGAAATTTGTCAACATCCGGTCTCTTTATATTCTCTGCTTTTTCTTCACTTCTCTCTCTTTCTTTTTCATTTTTATAAAACAAAAATAAATAAATAAAATAAATATTGATTTATTTATTTCGGTCTTTTTGAGGATATAAAAAAGAATAACAAATGCCCATTCCTAGATTCTCTCCACCCTCCTTGCTTTTTGGTACAGATATATCAAATCAAGCATTATTAAAATGTAACCAAATGGCTATTACATAACTTTTATTTAATTATAATTGATATTAGCTAATACAATTATATAAGAGTAGTAAATTTATTATTGGATCTTTGTTATTATCATTATTGTCTTAGTTATAGTAAAAATAAACACAGTACTATTTTACCAAGCATATAAATTATAAATTAATTGAGACAATTATTTTAGCTACAGGTTTGGATTAAATTAATGTATAAATTATATTAAATACTTAAAATTGAAAAGAGATTTGTTGTTTATTAGGATGTTTGGTTTGATGGTGTAACTGTAGTAAGCAACCAAAGTAGTAGTGAGATCGTGATAAAATTAAAGCAGTCCAATATTATTTTGCACTGATCATGAAAATAAAAGTAATTCACTTTTAACACATCATCAAATAAAAAACGCTTTATGATAATTTATATAACTCGAATAATATTTTAATTACCTCTAATAATAAATATCTGCAATTTAGATGACAAAAATAATAATATTTTTTTGTTTAGATTATAAATATTTTTATTAGAGATTCGAGTTGGGTAATATCACTACAAATAACAAAATTATTCTTTCAAATATTTAATAAGATTACATATGAATCAAACAACAATAATTTTATGCTATTTGCGTACTTGATGATAAAATAAGGACCAGTAAAATGTAATGTAAATGGAATAAATTTGCCAACATGTCTGTATTACTCCAACAGCAACGGGCACAACAAACTTGACTAATATTCAATCTTTTATAGGCTAGTTGTTAGGACTCTATAATGACTTATTAATCAGCGTAATCATATTTATTTAAGAAAACTGCCATCCTAAGCAGAGATTATTAAAGAAAACAAGTGGGGCCCAGGAAACTAGGATGAAAGATTAGGTGTTTTTTTTCTTAATGGGTTGTCGTTGTTGCTTAATGTAAATTAGCAATGCAAAATGCCCGTTGGGGTTCTAATATTTACAAAATTGGGATTTTGGTGCTTTTTTTTTTTTTTTTGGTGCTTTTCTTCTACTTTATGTTGTGTTATTTTGTTTTCACAACTTTCAAGCATTGGTTGAAGGTTTCTTTGGCTCAGTCCTTCTTCTATGAGTATTGTAACGCTTTAATCTTTATAGAAAAGAAGGAAATAGATTGTTCTCTTATTGTATTATTGTGATCCTCATAGACACGTGTCTGCTTTAATAGTGGACCATCTCGATCATGCACAAAATTACAACCCCAGTTTCGATGCTTAATTGTAATTTTGTATTACATCTTATAGTTAGAGGGAACAAATCTTATTGGATCATATATTTGAATCTTCAGTTTAAGGGAAAAAGTGAGAAGAGGGTCGGCATGGAATAGAAAGACATTTATGTCAACTCTTGCCATAAAGACTATTGCGTTGTCATGCATTGCTTTTGGATGGGACAGCATATCCATATGGTGTACGAATTTATTGTTCACCGTGTCATATATAATAAATTCCACCCCAAAAAAATGTCTTGTATAATAAATTTGACCTTTAAATTCTCATAATCTCCTTTTTTATATATAATTTACATGCCATTTTGTTTTGTAATACAGACCATATCTTCTAAATTTTTATATAATCAATATACTTTTTATTTTGTAATAAATACTTTTTATTAGTCAATGTAAATTTCAATTTTTTAAAATTATAAATTTTAACTATTTGCATTTTACATGCAAACTATATTAGTTTTTACTGTCAGTAAAATAATCTTATATCAATTCATTTTTTTGTGAACATTATATTAATTAAAGTAATCTTCTTTAAATACTTTTGAACTTATATTTATAAAAAATGGTTCAATGTGCAAAAAAACTTACCTTACCAGGAATACTTTGAATTAATTGAAATTCTATGAAAGACCAAATCCAACATTTGTCATCTACCAAAAAATTGAAAACTCGACTGTCTTTGTATTTTATATCGGGAATCGCCAATTATCTCTAAAATTCTAATGTAGATGTTTCTTTAATTGAATTATTTTTGCTTTGTTTCATGCACATTAATGTGAATATATTTTTTTGTAAAAAATTTAATGTGAAAATATTAAAGTCAAGATCTAATTAATATTAAACGTATAAATTGTTCCCAGTTTTTTACTTTGTAAATTAACTTTTAAATAAGAAAAATAAATGTTGTGGCTTTCTTTCAAATATACTTCTTATTACAATTATTTCTGTTATTTTGGGGAGAGGAGTTTGATCCACTATTTTCAGGTTTCAGCTGAGTATGTAGGATCTTTAATTTAAAGCCTACAAGGCTTTTCTTATCAAGCTTTAATGTACTTATATTTTTAAGGTTCAGATTTGATATTATTTATTAAATTAGAATAACTTTTTGCATTGATTTATAATACATTTAACTCTTTTAAATGCAATGAAGAGAAAAGTTTAAATCAAACCTAAAATTTTACAGTACATTTAACTTTTTGCATTGATTTATAGTACATTACATTTTAAAACAGTTTTATACAATTTACTTACCAAAGTTAGAAAAGTTAAAATGCTGAAATTAATGAAGAAAATTCTTAAATCGAATAATGAGGCATTTTTTTCATTACATATCTTGTATTATGAAGGATTTTTTTTATCTTCTAAAATGGTTCAAATCTACAAATTAATGCATATCTAAATAAACGATATTCTACATAAGAAAGAAAGGTGGAGATATAATGGGGTATGAGCTCGGCCACATGAGCGATTGTTTATGGTAACAATGTCAACATGAGCCTAAACAATTATTTATATTTAGTTGGATGGTAAAGTATATAGAGAGATAAGTTATCAATATAAAAAAAAACAGATAACTTCTCTAAAACATGAAAATTTTTAAGGTTGATTCTGATATCGATTTGTCAAGAACAAAAAAAATTATGATTCATAATTATTGAAATATTTTTCACCTTAAATTCTTTTATTGCAAAATTCATTAATATTTCATTTATAATTAAAATTATTTAAAGTATCAATAACATGAATAGTTAATATTATTTTAAAAGTTGTTATTAATGAAAATATGAATAGTTAATAATCCGTATAAAATCATCTAAAATAAAATAAATTTATTTAATTTATTTTGTGACATAGTAAATCATAGATTGAATTTTAACATTTTAATTTATTCTAGAAGAGTTTATCAAAATTGAAAATGTTAAAATCTATTTGTTATCTATTTTGTTACAAAATGTATATTAATTAATTTTGTTTTGCTTTAAATGATTTTGTATGAATTATTAACTATTCATGTTATTGTTAAAAATGATTTTTAGAATAATATTAACGGTTAATGTTATTGTTACTCTAAATAATCTTGATTATGAATAATTAATAATGAGTTTTATAACAAAAGAAAATTCAAGACCAACAATATTTTCGTAATTATGAGAACAATTGGTTTACCCTAGACACTAAAAATCTTAGAAACAGTCCTTTGAAAATATAAGATCGATAAAATGATTAGAAAAAAGAGATCATGGGGTTCAATTCCTCCACAACTAACAAAAATTAATAAAATATCAATTAATATTTGCAAATAAAAAACATAAGAAAGATAGGCCGATCTATCTATTTCACAGAGTAATATAAACCCACAGCAAGCTATTGCAGTCGCGTTTGCTTAAGATTAATTTTGAAAGAAAAAAAGAGTTGTTTTGTTTGAAAAGTATGTTTTATTTTAGTTATAAATATAACAATTTTTTTCCTAAAAAATCATATAATAAACAATAAAAAATAATTTTTTTGTGGTCAATAATTTTTTTACAAATTATATTTATATGAAAAATACATATGATCATTTATGTGAGACCTTTCGTACACGTGTCAACCCTCCACATAAAAAAGTCCGATTGTTACTTCCAACAGGTTATCCCTGATGCATATTTATTTAAATGTCATTGATAATACCACAACTACTTTTCAAATAATAGATACCTAATTATTTAGAAACTACAAATTATCTATAAGGTACAAATTATTTATAACTTAATTATTTATAACCTATAATTATCTATTAACCTTATATACAGGTTGATTATTTACAAAGGTTTAAACCCATCCTATTTCACTAGTTATTCACCGGTGATACAAATCATTCTGAATCTCATATTCTCTTTGTGTGTTTTTTTATTATATAATTGATATATTTATTTGAATATTTGAATTCTTTCCTTTTTTATTTGCATGTCCTCTTTTAATATGGTCGACTTATCATTAGATTTGTTGGAATCCACTTGGATCAAATTCATGCTTACGTGTGACTCTTATAGATTTTGGTAAAAACACAAACTTTTAAAAATAAAAAATAAAATAAAGTAACGTTTTTCAGTTACAATGAAAAGAGAAAATAAAGATAGAAAGTGTATCTCAATTCAAATGGTTCCCAATTTAAAAATATAAAAATGAATTTATTTAAAAAAAACTGAGACACGAATGTAATTCTATTTTTATGACCAGAAAAGAGTTGGTAAGTAATAATGAATACACGTGAAACTGATTCGGTTACAGAAGTGAGCAAAGTTCCCAACTATAAATTTATATAAATTTGTTTTTTATCATCTTTATATAAATTTGTAATTTGATATAACTATACACTGAAATTTGTTTAGTTTTAAACTTTTTTATACATTCGTCCATAATAATGTACGTATATTAATCTAAAAAATAATGAAATTAAACTCAAATGATTAATACATAAAATCTATTTAACAAAAAAATTATATTTTATTTTTTTGGTATGTAAATTTTTTAAATAAGTAATAATTACGTATTATAAGTAGACTTAGGAAACATATGTAGTTTCTGATGTTTAATAAAAAAAATAACAAAATTAATTTATTTTAAAACAAATTCATATTCGAATATAAAAATGAATAATTTAAATAAAAATATATGTTACAAAATTATTTCTTTACATAAACTAACTATTCTGATATTGCATTAATTGAAACTCAATCAATTTCTGGATGCCTGAGCACACTTCATTCTTCGATTACAACCTAACATCGTCAAATCCAAGGAATTGCAACCTGTGTAGTCTTTCTGTCAGAGTCGGAGGTGACATTTGTACTACAGAAGCAGAAAGTGATAACTTTTTTTTATTCGTTGTTTATTTAACAAGCAAAAAGCAGAGACAACGAGACTTCGACCCAGGTGTCACATATAAAAAAATTATTTATCAGAATATCAAACTATCAAAAAGTTTTACCGAAATGTTACGTGATATAATTTGTTTGTCAGTCTAGTAAACTAGGTTATAAACACGTGACAGGTTGATGGTAATTTGTTAGGGAGTCCAATGAATTAGGTGGACAATGGCAGATAAGTAGTATTTCACTAGAGAGGTCATTAAGTGTCTACGTGACAGAAAAAATGTAAAACTTCGAACGGTCATAACTTTTGATAGAAATATTCGATGAAGACGTATGATATGTCAAAATGCTAGAAATTCAGAGAGGAGTCCCATAACACAATTCGTTGGACTGACAAGCGAATTAGGACTCATGGCACTCTAGTCAAATTTACTGTTGGCGTGACATTCAGGTAAAAAAAATTTTATTTTGGGGCAGTACGGTCAAAGTCTCCAAAGACAACGACCTTACTCCCATGTTTCAAAATTTTATTTACCTGAATGTCACAGGTAGAGTAAATTTTTACTAGACTGTCACACGACCTATTTCGTTACTCAATCCAGCGAATTGAAATATGTAGTTGACATGACACAAATTTGTTGGTAACTTATTTCATTATAGGGCTAGTGAAATACATGGTTAACAACTGACAGTCCACATGACACGCCAGGTATTTCGCTTGGACCCCAGCGAATTATGTTTGAATTACGTTGGTGGTGATATTGAATATATAAACTTCGGAAGATCATAACTTTTGATTGGAATGTCCGATTGAAGCAAAATCGGTGGCAAAACCCTCGAAATTGAGAGGGGAAAGATTTGGTCAAAAAAATTCCAAAAAAAGCCTCTAAGTACTTCAAAATTATGATTTAATCTTTGGCATCCAAAAAATTTCTTATTTTTCTAATTTTTAATTATTCAATTAGTTAATTTAATGGTAATTTTTATTTTTTTAATTTACCTTTCTTAATTTCGAGCATTTTGACATATCATACGTTTTAATCGAATATTGCTATCAAAAGTTATGATAATTTGAAGTTTATATAATAAATATGATCATCAATTGTTGCAGTGAAATTCGTAAAACTGGGCCTGGTAGCGAATTATTGGAGAGATGCCACATGTCATAGCCACACGTATTTTGCTACAACATCTAGCAAAATATGACACGTATTTCGCTAGGCACCATAGCGAAATCACCTTAACCCGCCACGTGGCCTGTTTGTTTCTGACACGTTGACCATGTACTTCACTGATGTCTGTAGCGAAATACATGACCACCAGAATTGCGCCATATCAGCTTTCCTATTTCGTCGGAGGGGGTAGCGAAATACGTCACGTGACAGTCTGGTAAAAATTACTGTTGGCGTGACATTCAGGTAAATAAAATTTTGAAACGTGGCAGTACGATCATTGTCTCCAAAAAGCATGCATAACACCCACAATAATTGTGAAATCGGTTCTGTCATTTATTGGAACTAGATAATAATTTAGTAGGTTAGTAGTTTAATTGGTGAATCATTAATTGACTTGGTTTAATTTAATATATATTAAAATTTTAAAATTATATATGTACTTATTATATATAAATATATAATTAATATTATTTGAGTAAAAAAATTATCTATATTCCAAAATTCAAAATAACAATTGATAATAAACCAAAAGTTATTTTTTAAAAAAATCCAAAATTCATCATTTTTTTTTGTAAAACCAGTCAGGTTGGATCGATCTAATTGGGACCTGATGACCTAATCGACCAGATTTGGCTTGGTCATTATGGGTCAATTGTGTGATTGATCCAATAATGGAATCGACTCTCGGTTAGACCACTGAATCCCGGTTGGATCGGTCTGATCAACTAGGCCAAACCGAGTTTCACAATTATGGTTCAAGTGAATTTAATCAAATAGTTAACAATAGATAAAGATTACAAATTTATACATCAAATGAGTTAGATCCATTGATAGAGATTATCTCATTTAAGAGAAAAGACATGGTCCAAGTGAATTCGTCCTTTCATTGGTCTTCATATTATAAATTTAATACTAATAACAAATGATTGATTTGAATAATATTAGACTTAGTCTCCTTAAATATGACGAGTTCAAATATTGTCAATAAAGAAAGGTAAGAACTTTACTAAAAGTGGTATATTTGTACAAATCTTGTGACCGTTTAGTTGAATTAGACTATATAATAAGCACAACGGTAATCATTTTTTTTTTGGGTTACGAAAATCACACACCTTTATACCAACACGTTAGACAACGAAATAACTATTGGTTACTAAAAAAACATGTATGTATGTTTGAATCCATACTTCAATATAATTTACAACTTTTGCCTTTTCATTTCTAATTTACATTTATGCAAATCTTTCTTTCTGTGTTTTTTCTCCAAACTCTTAACTTTTTTCAATCATCTTTTCTTTTCTTAACTTAAACTCTTTTATTTATTGTTCTTTACGTTCTATCATTTTATCTTTGTTTGTTTTTCAATTTGATTTACGATTTATTTTCAAAGTCTTTTTACATTATAATTCTTTTGCGGATCCAAAAAAAAAACATCATAATTCTTTTACATTTCTTTTAAAAGTTTTCTCATAATATTATTTTATAATGCTTTTACATTTCTTAATTAGAAAATTATAAACAAAAAACGAAGGACACTTGTTATTCCAAATATTCAGATACAATCAAACTTTGTACGTGACTTATTAAATTTATGGATTCCGGATTAATTGTATTTATTAAACTTTATGCTAAAATTAAAAGAAGAATCACGAAAATTATTCCATACCATAATAAAAACTGGTTAATCTCATAAGCAGTGTTTCTGCCCGTTTTTTCTTTCTGTCTTTTTTCTAAAAACTTTTATGTTCTTCGTTCAACATGCTTCTTTATATCGAAAACCTTAGAAAGGAAAAAACACACATACTCCCTACATTGAGATGTCCATTTTTGCAATTGTCATCACTACCATTGACTACCATCATCATCACCAATGTCATCTCTATCATCATAATTGTCAATGCACTCCTGTCAATACTAAAATTATCATTGTCATCACCACCGTTGTCGCCAATGACAGTGACACCACCTCCAATAACATTGTTAGTGTTGTTTTTAGCCAACCTCGACTAGTGCTATTTTCGATCAACTTCGATTAGGGTTATTTTGGATCAATCTCGGTCGAAGCTATTTTTGACGAACCTCGATCAGGGCAATTTCAATCAACCTCGACAAAGAGCTTTTTTTGACCGACCTTGACAATATATGTTCTGGGCCAACCTTAGCTAAGGTTATTTATGGTTGACCTTGAATATGGTTGTTTTTACCGACTCCTTGGTCAGATATATTTTCATTCGACCATGCATAGGGTTATTTTTAGTCGATCTCGACAACCTCAGTCGAGACTATTTTTGGCTGACCTCAATAAGTGTTTTTTACCGATATTAGCTAGGACCGTTTTTGCTCGACCTTAACCAGGGAAACTTTATTAGTTGACCTCAACCAGAGCTATTTTTAGTCAACCTAGGTCAGGTTGTGTTTTAGCCGATTTGTTCAACCAAATATGTTTTTGGTCGACCTTGATTGAGATTTTTTGTGATTGACTCCAATTAGGGTTATTTTTTTGTCAATATTGACTAGGGCTGTTTTTGGAATTCCTTGACCAATGTTGTTTTCAAAGGAATGCTAGAAAATTCGAAGAACGCATGTGATGGATTTTGGATTAAAATTCAATCAAATGTACAATATGTAGTTAATTAGATTAGATTTAAAATATAAAAAACTTGATTTGGATATAAAATCATTAAAATGAATTTAATTAGTTTGAATATGATTGGTTTTTATATAATTAAATTTTTAACACACCTAATTATATATATAAAAAAAACTGTCCTTCAAGTAAGTCGTATAGATAATCCGAAATGAGTACCTTCTGATTACCACTCAAAGTCAATTCAGGATCCGTTCAGGACCATTCACAAGATAACTAGGAATATCACAAACGGTCCAAAGCAAGCTACAGGACAATAATACTTGGGACATGTCGGAAATAAAAATATTAAAAATTTGAAATTCAGTCTATAGTTACTGTAAAACAAATAATTATAAATTAGATTAATTTCATAAATTCAAAATATATTTTATTGTATAAAAGACTTTTTTTTATTAATTATAAAGGGTTGTTTTTATTGAGGTTCAATGATATATTTCAATATTTCAATAGATTTATAAACATACATGAAAGTGCTTACAAAATAATATTTCAATAATAGATTTATAAACATATATACATGAAAGTGCTTAAAAATAATATTTCAATAGATTTATAAAGCTTCTCTAGTTCACGTGTAGCAATAATGTTGAAACTTGAAGTTAGACTTCTACCCCCCAACACATTTCCTTCCAACAAAATAAGCAATACCATATGTTTGGATCAAAAGTCGATCAAGAAGTGGAGATCATTGCTGTCTGAATCTGCATTCCATGACGGTGAAATTCTAGTACCATCAATCCAATATGACCACAAGCCAATCATTATATTAAATTTAACAAAACATATGATAAAATCATCAAGGCAAGCATTCAAACATGATAAAATCTTTCATACTAACCGTGTATAACCTTGATGGTTCACAATTTACTGCAAAGTAAAAAAGGTAGTAAAAATTCACAACCACAGCAAAACAACCTCGACACAATTATAGAATCAACAAGACTAACCTAAAATAATTCTAGTACATATAAATTTTTTAACAAAACTTAAAATAGCCTCCTGACAAAAAAAAAAAAAAACTGCATATCTTCCATGAACTAAGAAAATAGTCCTGCATCATATGACCTGCATAAGTATAAATGCAATATTAATCAGTTGTGATAATGAAAAAATACATGATCTGTACAATTAACAGTTCTAAATAACAAGAGTTGGAAATAACAAAATCTAATATAACAAATAGTTAACTACTAATCATATTCAAAAACAGGAAAACTATAATATTACCTAAAACAGGAAATAACAGAATCTAATCTAATTAACAATGGCTACATAACGTTTATTAGAAGAGAGCATGAACAACGTTGACTATGGATGACGACAATTTGGGTTGGGGCTTTCTATTCTCAGAGGACTAGGTGGTGGTGTCTTCCATTAGAGTGATGATGGCAATATATAGTGAAATGGATGACATTGACATCATACAATAATTGGTTTGTTCGCAAGAAAAGGAGTGAGTGGAGACTATTCGCATGAGGCAGAGAACTAGAAAGATGAGAAGAGCTTCCAGTTATGGAGATTGTTACGAGATGAATGGAGTGTACCTGTTGTCACCGTTGCAAAGCTTGAAAACCTTCCAGATATGGAGATTAATGTTACTGGAGGTGAAGACGAGAATATGAAAGCTCCACTATGAATGAGAAGAGAAAGGCATGCAGCGCAGTGCAAAACAAAGGTCACGTGCTTCAACAAAAGTAAACACTATAAACTTTATTTGGACCTTTTTGGATTAAAAAGAAATAAATGGATCAGATTAAGAATTATTCTTTAGACTTTATTCTTGCATGTAATTGGATCTCTTATTATATATATATATATATATTTATGAAGATGAATCAATTTACATTATAAATAATTCTAAAATGTTACTCTTTATCTTTACTATTTATTTTCTTAAAATCTAGTAACTGTAATCGCTAAATTTTAAAAAAAAATGATAAAGATAGAAATTAATTTTCTTAGAATTATTCTTGTAATTTGATCTTTTCTTTTCCTCTATCTATGATTATAAATTACTCCATAGTTTAAAATGTATTAAAAAAGATAATCTATAATATAACAATTGCCCCCACAAAATAATTTTTTTGGATTCGTCACTATTGTTGGACGCAAGTTTAGATTGCAAAATGGTCTTCTTTTAATTTTTTTTATATATCCTCAACAACGTGGATCTTCTTTATCATGATTCTAATTTCAACTTCATTGATTTTGTTCTTGTTTTCATTTTGGTGATAATCTGGACGGTACGATTGTGTTGCATGTATGCAACTTGCTGCACTATATGCTTCCTAGAGATAGGGAGATAGAGAGAGAGAGAAGGAGTGGTTGTTGAAGAGAGTGACACCAACGACAATAACAATAGCAACAACGGTGTGACATCATTTTCGAAGAAGGCTCGGATCAGGTGCTTTGCTGCTTACTCGGATGCTGCGGAATAGATAATGAATGATAACAATGCAGGATTCAATAGTGCGCGGGGAATGAAGAAAAGCAGAGGGAAATGAGCAAAAATAGGCATAAAAATGAAAAGGGTATAAGAGGAAAAATAGGCATAAAAATGAAAGGGTATAAAAGGAAAAATAGGCATAAAAATGAGGAGAAAAAAGAAGTGCAAATTAAAACCTTTATACTCGGTTTGGTAGAAGAGAAAGTGTGAGAAAAGAAAAATAGAGACTAAACAAATACTTTTTCTATTTGTTTGGAGAGAAAAATGAAAAAAAAATTAAATATATAAATTAAAATTTTTTTATCTCATTTTTTTAATTTAAATTTTAAAATTTTCTTTCGTTTTTTATTTTTCTTTCATCCAACCAAATATACCATTAATCTTTGACTGTAAAATGTAACATGAAAGTGTATTCTTTTATTAGAAGTTTAACATAAATTACTCAAAAATACTCACGAGTAATTACTTAGCTAGACTAAAAATCATAATAAAAGAGATCATGACTTTTAAAAAGATATTAAAAAATATAAAGATATGAAAAGTCGTTTAATGAAGCTAAGCAAACCAAGTGTAATGAAGCTAAGCAAACCAACCAAAAAATAAGAACCCAAGGGCACTCAAGTTCAACAAAAGATATATAAAGCAAATAACAACTCAAATGATATACAATGAAAGTGGGTATAAGCATGAAATCATCAAAACTAAAGACTTAATCATACAAAAACTTGAGAGATACCATCATCAATCATATCTACAAGAATACTTCACTACTACAAACAGGGTCTTTAACGACGGTTATTTTAGGCATTTAACGACGGTTTATAAACCGTCTTTAAAAACAGTGTCGTTGAAAATAATATTTTCAACGACGGTTTTTAAACCGTCTTTGTTTCCTATTTTTAACGACGGTTTTTTAGAAACAACCGTCTTCGTTTATAATTTATTTTTATAAAAAAATAAAA
>PYAF01000125.1:353508-382466 GCA_007407185.1 Glycine tomentella | reverse complement strand
AACCGTCTTAGAATCACAGCTTTCAAAGACGGTCTTCTTAAAACCCGTCCTGGAATGGTAGTTTCTAAGACGGTTTTTTCACAACCGTCTTAGAATTATAATATTTATTTACAAAAATGCCACCGCGTGACATACGAAGACGGTTATGAAACAACCGTCGTCGAATGTGTGTCGTAGAAAGGCCCTTTTGTAGTAGTGCTTGGTGTAATTGCCTAAAGAAGCAAGGACGAAAGAATACTTGCAAAGGCCCTAAAGATGTTTAATGAAAGAATACTTATAACAGTCTAAAATTTGGTTACTTGTAATTCTGTTTGGAAATAAAATTCTTGATAGTTCTAATAACGACTAGACATAGACTTAGGATAATTAAGACGAATAAATATAAATTTATTGTGTTTTTTTTATTATTTATCTATTATTTTCTTTAACTAGTTAATGCACACTCTCTGTTTGTTTCAAAATCTCCTTTTAAAAGTATTTTCATTCAAAAGCATTTTAAAAGGATTTTGTTTATATTTTATTTAACTAACTTCTCCATCCCTAAAAGCATTATTGGTTAAAAAATTAAAAAAATATTTTTATTAAGATGTAGCAAAATGCTCTCCTATGATTTTTGATAAAATAGTTTAATTTTTAATTTTTTAACTAGTATCCTAAGACATTAGAACACCGGTTAACAAGTACTCTTAAGTCCTCACTAACTCTTAATTATATTTTATACTATAAATTTAAGTCTTAAATGACTTACCTTTAATCAACATTATGTGAAGGAGATATAAGGTTGGTTGGATGATTAAGGGAGATGAAAAAAAAAGAGAAAGATCACATGTACAATTTCTTATGCTAATAAAAATTAACAATACTAACAATTAGCATTTATCGATAAAAACGTCTGACATTATATTGGCATGATTGTAATTGTGTTCAGGTTTTCTAAGCAAAGTTTCAAGTTTGAATTTTGTGGATAAAAAAATTGTGAATGTAAGAGGAGACCCCGCTAAAAAATCAGCCAAGTTGTCCAATGAATATTAGTCATCTATAAAAATGGTTATTATTTTACACTAACAACGCAGTGATAAAAACATGACTTACCTTTACCTTTTATTTATTATGTCTTTTTATATTTTTTAAAAAATTTCATTTTTGCATCAATAATTTTTATATTATGCTCCACTATTTAAAATTCTCAAATCTTAATTTTAATTATTTTTAATTTTTATATTTATTTCATCTCAAATGTTAATTATACACATATTTTTAAAATTAATAATATTTTAGTTTTTTAAAATTTTATTCATTATATTAAATGTAAAATACTTGTATATGTTTAATTTAAGTTTAAATTAAAAACATTCATATGATAAATGAGATACTTGTTAATAATAAATAATTAAATATTGCAACAAAAATAATTAAATATAGTATCTATATATAGTTTGACCTAATTGATTAATGTGATCTAGTTGTATATCTGTATTTTCAGCTGCTTGTTATAAAATATATTAGATGAAAACAATTGCATATGGTAATGAGGGATATAAATTAAATTAATTAATAATATAATAAAATGGATGCATATGGTAATGAGGCACAAGTGGAGATATAAATTTAAATTAATTAATGATATAAAATGGATGATTAGGTAGTCATTATTCAATTCGTTGAACTGATCGAATTGATCGCGCGCAGTCGCAGTTCATATATAATAATAAAACGGCCTAATTAAGTTTTTCAACGGACAAGTTCATTTTTTTAAGGCAAAAGTTCAATTTTTTTAATTAACAGTTAATTCGTTTCCTGAATTGTTTGCATTAAAAATTATAGCAGATTGGTTGTGTTAATTTAACCATAGTATGTTAGTAATATTTTTCTATATATATAAAAACAATTTTCAACTTCTAATTCTTTAATTAATATCTTAAGATATATACTTGTTACTATTTCCCTTGTTTAATTTAATTTTGTTAAAGCTGATGTTGAGAGATAAATACCGGAAATAATGCAGGTTGTGAGGTGGTATTTTGCAAGATGAGAATAAACTTTCTTGTGTGGTTTTTTAGCTAAATTCGGAGGTTATTTTGCTTTCGTTGCTAAATTATGAAGTACTAGTGTACTACTATCATACTATGATCTTCAAGTTGGCTCAGGGAAGAGGTTTCTGAAAAATATGTTCTTATTCTTTACGAATCTTTTTAGTGAAATTAAAAATTTGATGCATTGAGTGCGTGAATCAAACAAATGTGAGTTTTCTGTTTGATTAAGTTTAATTAATAGTCCAAAATTTAAATGAAATATTTTATAGGAAAAAATTTATTGCTCATAGAGTTTGAGTAGAATTGTCTCCGGTTAGAGGATACTTGTGACTTTTACCAAAAAATTAAAAAAATATAATTTTTTTTTTTATAAAGACAAGACTAAATTTATTTGAGAAAAATTTAAAACATCACAATCATACATAATCAAGGAACAAAACTATAATAATTAAGCCAGTTGATCGATTTCATCAAACTTGAAAATGGCTTTTCCAAACTTGAAAAGAGAGCTAACTTAATTAACTCGTGCATGGAAAGATGCAATGCAACTTACTATAAACAATAATTTTGTAAGACAGTGTCATATTTGAATTGACCTTCAGGACGTAGTGTATATATTTATGTGTTTGTATGAAAGGCAAACACAAAGAATGATGACAACTCAAGGATTTAACTCACTTGATAAACAAACGTACGTGAGTTATTGTATTTTTTTTTATCATTACTGTTTTTAATTTTTACTGATAGAAAAATAATAATAAGATAATGTCTCATGGAAAAAGGTTAGAACAAAATAAAATATAATATAAATTTATTTTATATTAGCTTATTTAATTAAAAACAAAATATTAAAATAATATACCTTAATTTTGTTGAAAAGTTTTTTTTATAAAGGTTATTGAAAAGTTTTAAACATAGTTTTTTTTCTGTTTTCATGATAAAAAAGCTACCTAAGACAATACTTGTTACGTGTTGCCCACTTGCCCGCTGGGTCATTCATTTTCATGTATTTGTTCTTCAAAAAAGTGATTTAAATAAGTGAGAAAAACAAAAGTGTAAATGTGTTATTACTGTGTTAAGCTTTGTTTGGCAGTCACTCAAGAACAGGGCCATAATCATTTTGTGACCAGTCAGGAGTTGAATGTGGTCCCTGATTTCTCCCCATTGTCACTTTCAGCCAGTTTCAGGGAAAATGAGAGAAGCTTTCTAAAGCCCCCAACTAGTTGAAAGATTCGGCTAACTAGATGTGAAGGGCCCCTCTGATTTTTATTGGCAATAATGGCCCACAAAAGGGCATAATTAATTGACTTGATGCTTTGATTTTTTGGTGAGTGTTGAAACAATTTCATTTTCACTTTTAATAAAGATGGTCATTCGTAATCGAGAATGGTTGCTATAATTATTGGAATAGTGTATGTTTTTTAGGTGAGTGATCCAAAATTTGAACTTTGATTAATTTTTAAATATAAAATAAATTTAATTAAAAAAGAAATATTCATCTTATATAATATCCAATAAAAAATTATTATTATTTTTTATGAAAAAAATATATTTTAAAAAAAAATCATTGATACTACTCGTATATGATTTCATCACAAAAACATCTCCACATAGGAGGATCATCAATGGGGAGCCATAACAAAGCACAATTGAGTTACACTAAGTCCCTTTTCAGATAAGTGTTATTTTTCTTCTAATATGAATGATAAATATATAATGTATCAAGATAAGTAGTGAAACAAATTTCAATACTTACTTTTACATATAAGACAAAAATTATCAACCACACGTTCTCAAATCCATGAGGTATCAATGTTCATTTTTTTAGAGTATTATTTCTCAGTAAACTTCGCAAAGAGAAATTACTGGAAATATTATTTGATTCAATTTATTTTAAAATTTTCTTTTCTTTTTAAAATAAATCTAGATTAAATAGATTTTTAATAAAAAGTAGTAGATTTTATAATAAAAAAGCAACTTCAAACGAGTTTATTTTTTAAAAGCTGTTTTTGTGGATCATTTATTTTTTGTTTCTTTATTTCGAATCCTAAAATCAAAGAACATTTTATATAAAAAATTCCAAATTAAAAATATTTTTTAAAATCAAAACAATATAAATTACCAAACTATTTTAATTTTAAAACTAATGTTCTTATATTTAATTTAAATAAAATTTTAAACTTAAAAAATGTAACCAAATATTATCATAGTATGTATTCTCCTTGCGTACCAATTAGCATTTTTGTGATAATTTCTTAATTATTTTATAATATTTCACTTTTATTATTACTAGTGTGTATATAACCCGTGCGTTCGCGCGCACTGGATGAAAAACTAAATCTTAAAGGATACATAACATGAATAAAATTTATATGAAGATCTTGACACTCACGTGTCTCACAAAACATAAGTATGATGCATAAAGCATAAATTAATTCTTATACATTGGAGATTCAAACTACAAAGCCTTCTTCCATGCAATCAGCTTCAAACTCCAAGCTCTCTTTTCACGAGTATGTCTACATGCTCAACTTATAAAAATATGAAATTAAAAGGAATAATACATAATGTCTAGTGATTTCTCTAAGAGTTTTAGACTGATTCTCTATTTTAGAGGTTGTTTTCTTAAATCTCAAGGCTTCTCTCACTCTCTCTCTTTTTTTTTCTTGATACTCACACTCACAATTATTACCTTATCACGTTAACATTACCACTCCTTAAATCATACCTTAAATTTTAATTAGGAACTTAAAATCGACTTCCTACATATATTTCAAATCTAAGGTCATTAGTGCACTAAGACACCTAAAACCTTATTCTTACTCTTTGACCTAATTTCATGGAGCGAGGATGGTAAGGTGGTGTTGTTAAATAAATAATAAGTAGAAGTTATATATATCCTCACCTATATAAGAAACAGCTGTTATCAGAAGCCTTGCCATTTTCAGTTTTTGTTTGTGATCTGTAGTGGGAAGTCTCAATGCTATAGTTGTATATAAATGGCCTTTCATACTATTATTTGCCTTCATTTCGTGGTATGTATAATAATTATTAATTCACATCTTCTGATTCTTCTGATTTTTAAATTTTTATTTTGCATATTTTTCCTTCTTATTTGTGGAACTAATGTGTCATTTTTATATTTATTTTAATTTCCAGGCAAAAGGTTTTCTAATGATTTTAATTATGAAGTTGATGGAGGTGGAGATTGTGACAAAGTTTGGGGATTTTGATTTGAAGGTCGTGGATATTGTCTTTATTAATGATGTTCTTTAACCTTATAATGAAAAAAAAAAGTTGATGATCTTGTAAGATTTATCATTGTAGCTCATTTAAATAAATGTTATTTGATTTAATGAATAAAACACATAAGGGTAATTGGATACAAAGGAAAATTATTAAAATGATAACTGTTGATAGGTGCAATTATCTTAAGCGGTTCAGTTTCTAATAATTAGAGATCTAGAAAATTGAATACCGTCATTATCTATCCATGAGAGTTGTATCCTATCACTATCAAAAGAAGATACAGGAATTGAAAGGGTCAAGACTCTGAGAAAACATTCTACCATAAAAAATCTTCTGCAATCATGGACAAATGTATGTTTATGTGAAACTCATGAATTCAAAAATGTTGTTCATATTCTTAATGTGATTGTTTTAAACAGAAATTATAGATTGTGTTTGCATGTGATATCAGAGTCAGGTTTAAGAATTTGTGATTTTTCATTACAAATTTTTGGTTGATGCAACGATAAAGTATTATAGTAGATTTTGAATCTTAATTTTCTGCTCATTGGGAGTATTACCGATCGAATAATATTGATAGAATAACACGACGAAGCCTTACACTGCCTCACGAAGTTATTGTTTCTCACTTGGTATGCCTCATGTTCTAATGGATATCATGATAAAGTCTTGATGGTGTTTTCGGTTCAATATATATATATATATATATTAAATGCAAATTATCTCTCCTATCACTACAAGACAAAGACACATTAATGTTCATGATGAAAAGTAAACAATAATGGTCAATCATTTTGATGCTCTCCCTGATTCAAAAATTGTACCAATACATATTTAAAATTGTATTTGATAAGGTATATATGCATTGATGTATTGTGATCGAACGAATGTATATTTTGTTGACATTGAAAATTAATTATGATATTAGAATGTGTTTGAATGTTGTTAAAATATTATAATTTTAACATATTTTTCTATTTTATGAAGTGTTTATATCTTGGAATTAACGTATGTTGAATTTGCTAGTCACCAAAGTGGTCAAATTTGTATGAGTGATTTAATTCCAAATTGTATGTTCATTTCAATCATCCATAATTTTGATGCTATGAATGTATTAAAATTATTATTTTATGGAAGAGTTGAAGTTTATTATGGGGAAGTTAAAGATCAACCCAAAGGTTGGTTATTTGTCGTCATAATAAATAAACATGAATGTTGCATAATGGATACACGACTAGTTCTATTTACACATCCAAAGATAGTAAGTAATTCTAGTTAGTGTGTGTATTATTGTCAAATTACGAAAAATTTTATTAGCATCATCGTAGCTGAATGTTGTGTATTAATGGATCCTTAAAGGTGAACATTAGTATGCATTTTATGATGTATGAATCTGTGAATTATGTTATATGTGATATGTATGATTCAAAGCATTAATTTTTTCAAATTTTATACCTTGTAGTACCTGTTGCTACACGTTCGTTTTTTTCAACTATTGCAGTTTTCAATGAATTTCTCTGAATGGAAAGAGCAAATTGAATTTTACCTTAGAGAAATGGATTTTGATTTGGTTCTTAGAGAAGAGAAATCTAGTGCTATTACTAATGCAAGCATTGAGGATGAAAATGTCCATTTTAAGAATTGGGAAAGATTCAATAGGTTAAGTCTGATGTACATGCAAATGAGCATTGCAAGTAACATTAAGTCAACTCTTCACAAACTGAAAATGCTAAAAAAAATGATAAAACTTGTGGAAGAGTGCTATCAAATTGTTGACAAGTCTCTTGTTAGGACATGAGTACATTGACCACCATGAAATTTGATGGTTCCTGTACTATGCATGAGCATGTTGAAATGACAAATATTGCAGCAAAACTGAAGTCATTGGGAATGGATGTGGATGAAAATTTCCTGATGCAGTTCATATTGAACTCTTTACCGTCTGAGTATGGTCCTTTCCAAATGAACTATAATATCATGAAAGACAAGTGGAATGTGCATGAATTGCACAATATGTTAGTTCAAGAGGAAACCAAATTTAGAACCAGAGAATTCATTCCATCAATTATGAATCAATCATGCCTCCTATTCTCAAATCCACAAAAAGGAACATAATGGAAACAAATGTCATTTCTGTGGTAAGGCTGGACACTTCCAAAAGAATTGCCTGAAACGTAATACTTGGTTTGAAAAGAAAGGTAAGCCTTGTGCTTATGTATGTTATGAATAAATTATTGCTGAAGTTTTGTATAATACTTGGTGGATTTATTTTGGATATACAACTTATGTTTCTAATATTTTGTAGGGATTCCTTATGATCCAAACCACAAGACCAAATGAAAAGTTTGTCTTCATGGATAATAGAGCGAAAGTTCCAAGAAGTTGCTGGGACTTACCATTTGATCCTTGACAACAGACATCATTTCGACTTATGTGAAACTCTTTGTGTACCTAGTATATCTAGGAATTTAGTTTCTATTTCCAAACTTGATAAAGCTGGATACTCTTTTAAATTTGGCCGTGGTAGTTTCAGTTTGTACAAGCACAATCATTTGATTGACAATTGTACTTTATGTGATGGATGATATAAATTATGTTTTAATAATCTTTATGCTGAAACGCTTATGACTCTCCATCATAATGTTGGTACTAAATGTACCTTAATTAATGAATGTTCCGCTTACTTGTGGCATAAACATTTGGGACACATTTCCAAAGAAATAATTGAAAGATTGGTAAAGAATGAAATCATTTCGGATTTAGATTTTACTAATCTGAATGTTTGTGTCAATTGTATCAAAGACAAACAAACAAAACACAAAAAGGAGAGAGCCACAAGAAGCACTCAATTTCTTGAAATTATACACACTGATGTTTGCGATCCTTTTGATGTTAACTCTTTCAATAAAGAGAAATATTTTATCACCTTCATTGATGATTATTCACGTATGATTATGTCTATTTGCTACAAGATAAATCTCAAGCTATAAATGCTTTAGAGATTTACATTAATGAAGTTGAAAGATAATTAGACAGAAAGGTGAAAATTGTTAGGTCTGATAGGGGTAGTAAGTATTATGGAATGTATGATAAAAGTAGACAACATCCAGACCCATTTGCTGAATTCCTAGAAAAATGTGGTATTTGTGCTCAATACACAATGCCAGGTACACCACAACAAAATGGTGTATCAGAAAGGCTTAATAAAACTTTGTTAAACATGGTTAGAAGTATGTTAAGTAATTCTTCTTTACTCATTTCATTGTGAACTTATGTATGCTGTAAAGACTGCCATGTATGTATTAAATAGAGTTCCTAGTAAAGTAGTTCCAAAGACTCCTTTTGAATCGTGGACAAGAAAGAAACCTAGCTTAAGGCACCTGCATGTTTGGGGTTGACAGACAAAAATTAGATACGACAACCCACAAGAAAAGAAATTGGATACAAGAATAATCAGTGGTTTTTTCATTGGTTATTCAGAAAAGTCAAAAGGGTATAGATTTTATTGTCCTAATCATACTACAAAGGATTATAGAAACTAGAAATGTTAGGTTCATTGAAGATGGTGAAGTTAGTGGGAGTGAAGCATCACATAAAGTGGCAATTCAAGAAGTTAGAGTATAAGTTCCTTTGACTTGTAGCTCTACTAAAGTTGTTCCTTATGTTATTGAACCGATTAATAATAATGAAGAATAATAAATGAATCTATTGTAGGAGAACCACAACAATTAGCATTAAGAAGATCTCAAAGGTAAAGGAGATCTGTTATTTCTAATGATTATGTGGTATATCTACAAGAGTCTAAATTTGACTTTGGTATAAAAGATGATCCAGTGACGTTTTCACAAGCCGTGAATAGAGAAGATAGTGACAAGTGTTTAGATGACATGAAAGATGAGTTAAAATCTGTGGAACAAAGTGAGGTTTGGGACCTTGTTAAGGATGTAAGAGAGTTGGATATAAATGAGTCTTTAAGAGCAAAAATAGCTCTCATGGTAACTTAGAACGGTACAAGGCTAGACTAGTTGCAAATGGATTCACTAAAAAAGATGACATTAACTATAAAGAAAGCTTTTCACTAGTTTCAAGAAAGGATTTTTAAAGAATCATTATGGCATTGATGGCTCCTTATGATCTAGAGTTACACTAGATGGATGTAAAATCGTCTTTCTAAATGGGAATTTAAAGGAAGATGTGTACATGGATCAATCAATGTGGTTCATAGAAAAGAGAAAAGAACACATGATGTGCAAACTTAAAAAATCAATATACGGACTTAAACAAGCTTCAAGACAATGGTACCTTAAGTTCAATGATATTGTTGCTTCCTTTGGATTTAAAGAAAACACTGTTGGTCGGTGTATATATTTGAAGGTCAGTGGGAGTAAGTTTATATTACTGATTCTCTATGTTAATGATATCTTGCTTGCAACTAATGATCTTAGTTTTTTAAATAAGACTAAGAAGTTTCTCCCTAGTTAACTTTGAAATGAAAGATATGGGTGAGACATCCTATGTGATTGGGATAAAAATATTCCGTAATAGATCACAAGGATTGTTAGGTTTGTCTCGAAAAGCATATATTAATAAATTTTTAGAGAGATTCAGAATGCAAAATTGCTCATCGTCTCCAGTACCAATTCAGAAAGAAGACAAGTTTAGTCTCATGCAATGTCCTAAGAATGAATTGGAACAAAAAAAAATGGAAGCAATTCCATATGCATCACTTGTTGGGAGCCTAATGTATGCTCAGACTTGTACGAGACCAGACTTTAGCTTTGCAGTTGAAATGTTGGAAAGATACCAGAATAATCCTAGTATGGATCATTGGAAAACTGCAAGCAAAGTATTTTTTAGCTAGAGGAACTATATTATGGAAAAGTGCGAAGCAGTCTATATATAATTGTTGCATCCACTATGGAACCTGAATTTGTGGTATGCTTTGAAGCGATGGTTCAGGCTACATGGCTGCAAAACTTTATTTCAGTGCTTGAATTGGTCAACAGTATTGATAGGCCGCTGAAAATTTATTGTGATAATTCTGCAGCAGTCTTCTTTTCTAAAAACAACAAGTATTTAAAAGGTGTTAAGCATATGGTATTGAAATACTTTGCTGTTAAAGAAGAGTTAAAAAAATGTAGAGTGTCTATAGAGCATGTTAGCACTAATTTTATATTAGTTGATCCCTTGACGAAGTGATTACCACCCAAGACATTTATTGGTCATGTATGTAGTATGGACATTATGTCAGCTAATGAATGTTTGTTTTCAAATTTATGTATACATGCATGTATGAATGATTATTTTGAAAAACAAAATTTGTCCCTAATGAAGACATAATAGTATTATTGTGGGACATTATGATGTAAACTTCCATTAAAGTATCATATTAGGAAGAAGAGCTAATAAAGTGGTACATGAAAGGAAATGTTAATTTGATAGCATAGAACCTTCATGACTCTTGTTCTTCACCTAGACATAGGGATGCATAAGTGCGGAGGTATAATATGTTCTTTGATTTCTTGAATTGACTAGTTTCACTAAGACATTAGGTTATGAAATCAGTTCAAAGGGTTAATTCACTAAGGCATTAGGGGTTAGCTAAAATAGGAAAGGCTTATTCTCCGAATAAACATAACACGAACCCATAAGATTTGTTCTTTGACTTCTTAGTTTGACAGAATCGCTAGAAGGCTAGGGTTCTCGATCGAATTAAAGGGTGAAATCGCTAGTTAATGCTCTTAAGAGTCTAGGATTGACGAAATTAGGAGAGACTTATCTTATGTAATCTTAAAGATAAACCATCAGTCAATTGAAGGAGGTGATACTTATAAGGGATTGTGCCTGACCACAATCACTTCTCATTGGTAATCTTTTCGATTTAATTTACTGTTTTGTTTAATTTCTTTACTTAATCCAATACAAATCATCCAACAAACTCTTGCGTTTTCTACTGTTCTTGTTCAATCACAACTTTTACAATTATTGAGAAATCTTTCCAATCCCTGTGGAGACGATACTTTACTTACTCTTTATTACTTGTTAAACGATCGGTGCACTTGCCGTAAAACGCATTCGCGTAATCGCGCAACAAGTTTTTGGCGCCGTTGCCGGGAATTGGTAACAGAATTTTTCAGTAATTTTTGAATTTGTGATTGAACTTTTGCTACTAACCACTTCTCTTGAGTTTTTATGCGAAGATCAGCTAGCCCTGAAGAATTGGAATTCGATCCTGAAATTGAAAGAACACTCCGAAAGAGGTTAGCTAGACAAAGAAGGAGAGAAGCGGAACTTTTCGATTTTGATTCACTCCCTGAATTAGAGTCGGAAGAGATGGCTGAAGATCCACGTAATCAGCCTCCACCAAGGCTACGGCCTGAAGATGAACTTATGGAGGATATTCTGGCTCCTATGTTCACAAGACCAAACTCTAGTATTGTGAGGCCACCAATCCAAGCAAACCATTTCGATATAAACCCGTCGTTGATATCATTGGTGGAGCGCAGTCAGTTTGGAGGAGATGATTCGGAAGACCCTCATGATTTCATAGATAGATTCCTTAGAATCTGTGACACTATTAGACACCAGGGAGTTTCCGATGATGCCGTGAGACTGAGCTTATTTCCGTTTGCTGTGAAGGACAATGCTTTGAGATGGTTGAATTGTCAAACCTCAAACAGTATAGCAACCTGGGATGACTTAGTTTCAAGATTTTTTGCAGAGTGTTTCTCTATGGACAAATACAATAGATTGGTGAACGAGATTACCAATTTTACTCAAAGTGGAAGAGAAACTCTATGTACCGCGTGGAAGAGATTCCAAGCATTAGTGAGGAGATGCCCCAATATGACATGCCTGTAGGTAAACAGGTCAGAATCTTTTTCAATGGCATTACTCCCGAAACAAGAATGATGGTGAATGTTGCAGCCGGTGGTACTATAAGATCCAAAACCGCCGCACAAACATATGAGTTGATCAAGTCTTTGGCCAGAACTGAGAACGAAAGTCATACAATTCAGCCAAAGAGGGAGCCCATTCAACTGAATACCAATGATGCAATGCTTGCAGAGCAGAAAATTCTAGCACAACAATTGGCCAAATTAAGCGAGAAAATGGACCGATTACAATTTTCTGCAGCACAAGTGGGCACAAGCAAACCATATGTTGTGTGTGAGTATTGCCAAGGTGAGCATGAGTCTAATACTTGCCCTATTTTAGTTGGTGCTGACCCTGTGCAAGTAAATGGCGTGTGGAACGATCAAAGGCAGCAACAACAACCATACCAGCAGCAACAATATCAGAGAAACAACAATTATGTAGCTGGAAACAACTATCCTAGAAGATTTCAAGGAGGTGGTTTGGATTACAAGTCCAACAACTACTTGCAACCCCCTCCTATTCCGAACAAAGAACCATCCGAGTTAGAAAAAGCAGTAATACAACTAACCAAAACCACCACGGAATTCATAGCTGAAACAAGAGCTCACCGGACCAATCAAGATGCTTCAATCAGGAACTTGGAGAACCAAATTGGCCAACTTGCAAAACAAATGGCTGAGAGACCACAAGGCCAATTTCCAAGTGATACGGTTGTAAACCCAAGAGAACATGCTAAAGCCATCACAACCAGAAGCGGTAAAGTATTAGTGACTCCGGAGAGGCCCGAATCAAATGTTCCAGAGGTGGAGAAAAATACTGCAGCAGCTGAGAAAGAAAAGGAGAAAGTTGCAGAAAATTCAGCAGAAAGAGATCCTATGCAGCCACCAAAGAAGTGGGATTTTTCACGCTTTGAAAAACCCCCGTATCCTATCTTGACTAAGCAACAAGAACAGAAACGCCAGTTTCTAAGATTCTTAGACATGTTCAAGAAGTTGCACATCAACATTCCTTTCGCCAAGGCATTAGCTAACATGCCTAACTATGCGAAATTCATGAAGGAACTCCTCTCCAATAAGAAGAAACTAAAGGAGTGTGAAACAATAGCATTAACTGAGGAGTGCAGCGCAATCATTCAGAGAAAGCTTCCTCCCAAATTGAGAGATCCAGGGAGTTTTAATATTCCTATTGCTATTGGTAATATTGATGTAGGAAGAGCCTTATGTGACTTAGGGGCTAGCATAAATCTAATGCCATTATCTATGTGTAAGTCCCTAGGCATAACTGAATTGAAACCAACTAGAGTGTCTTTACAATTAGCGGATAGATCCTTAAGGACACCCTCTGGGGTGATAGAAGATGTTCTAGTTAAGGTAGACAAATTTATATTTCCTGCAGATTTTATTGTGCTTGACATGGAAGGGGAAAGTGAAATTCCCCTACTTTTAGGAAGATCTTTTCTAGCCACGGCTAGAGCCTTGATAGATGTTGAGCAAGGCAAATTAGAGCTGAGATTAGATAATGAATCTGTAGTTTTTAGTGTGTTTGATGCAATGAAACACCCTAACGATGAGCATGATTGTTTTTGTATAGATGTCTTGGATGATGCTATTTGTGCAGGTTTCAAATCAAGTGTTGCAGCAATTTATGAAGGAGATATATCACAAAATGCAACCAGTCCAGCACCTACTAATCATGCAGAAAAATCACCAGCATTAGCACAAACACCGATGCAGGATTTGGAGTCTACAACTGCAGAGAGTTATGCAGAAAATTCTGCAGCAGGAGAGCATCTTGCGACAGCACATGCGGCAGAAGAAAAAGATGCAGTAACCAATCCTGAAAGTGCAGAAACAGCACCAGCAGAGCAGAAAATTGAAGAGCTGGAAATTAAAGAGGATGACATCCTAGCCAGTGCACCCAAGGTTGAACTTAAAGAACTACCAGAACATTTGAAGTATGTCTTCCTTGGAGAGCATGAAACTTATCCGGTAATCATCAACAGAGGACTAGATTGGCATGAGGAAGTCAAATTGATTAAAGTGCTGAAGGAACACAAGTCCGCTATTGGTTGGTCTATTTCAGACCTCAAAGGTATAAATCCTTCCTTTTGCACTCATAAAATTTTAATGGATACTGACATTAAACCTGTAAGACAACCTCAGAGAAGACTTAATCCGGTTATGAAAGAAGTGGTAAGAAAAGAGGTTGTTAAGCTTTTGGATGCAGGTATGATTTATCCAATCTCTGATACACCATGGGTAAGTCCAGTTCAAGTTGTCCCTAAGAAAGGTGGAATGACAGTGATTCAAAACGAAAAGAATGAATTAATTCCATCAAGAACAATCACTGGCTGGAGGATGTGTGTCGATTACCGAAGGCTTAATGACGCAACTCGTAAAGACCATTTTCCACTTCCATTCATGGACCAAATGCTGGAACGCTTAGCCGGTCACGATTATTATTGTTTCCTTGACGGTTATTCTGGATATAACCAAATTCCAGTTGCACCGGAAGATCAAGAGAAGACCGCATTTACATGTCCATTCAGAGTATTTGCCTATAGGAGGATGCCGTTCGGATTGTGTAATGCACCCGCCACTTTCCAAAGGTGCATGCTGTCTATTTTCTCATATATGGTAGAAAGAGGTCTAGAGGTATTTATGGACGATTTTTCTGTTTTTGGACCTTGTTTTGATACTTGTTTGACTAACTTAGCTCAAGTGTTAAAAAGATGCCAAGAAACTAACTTAGTTTTAAACTGGAAAAAATGCCATTTTATGGTTAGAGAAGGTATAGTACTTGGTCATAAAATATCTGAAATGGGATTAGAGGTAGATAGAGCGAAACTCTTACTTATTGAGAAATTACCTCCTCCTATTAACGTGAATGGTATTCGTAGCTTTCTTGGTCATGCAGGTTTTTACCGGCGGTTCATCAAAGATTTTTCCAAAATTGCAAAACCACTGAGTAAACTGCTGGAAAAAGATGCAGAATTTGTGTTTGATGGTGCATGTCTTAAGGCATTCAATGAATTAAAACAAAAACTAACCACTGCACCTGTTATAACAGCTCCGGATTGGGGTTTACCCTTTGAATTGATGTGTGATGCGAGTGATTATGCAGTAGGTGCAGTCCTAGGACAAAGAAAAGAGAAGAAGTTGCATGTTATTTATTATGCTAGTAAAGTTCTTAATGAGGCACAAATTAACTATACAACTACTGAAAAAGAAATGCTAGCTGTAGTATATGCTTTAGATAAGTTTAGGTCTTATTTGGTAGGATCTAAAGTAATCATTTACACTGACCATGCAGCCCTGAAATTCTTACTGCATAAACAAGATGCAAAACCTCGGTTATTGCGATGGATGCTACTTTTGCAGGAATTTGATTTAGAGATTCGAGATAAAGCGGGAGTGGAGAATAAAGTTGCAGATCATCTATCCCGCATTCAAAATAACAAACTACAAGATGGACCAGAGCTAGAGATAAATGAAGCCTTTCCGGATGAGCACATATTTGCTGTTGGAGTCACTCCATGGTTTGCTGAAATGGCAAACTTCAAGGCTACCAAAATTATTCCTGAAAAATTCACTTGGCAGCAAAGGAAGAAGTTTTTGAGTGATTCTAATAGGTATCATTGGGATAATCCTTATTTATACTTTAATTGTGCTGACAATATTATCCGTAGGTGTGTACCTGAAAGTGAAGTGCCGGATATTCTCTGGCACTGCCATTCATCAAACTACGGAGGACATTTCGGTGTAAACCGCACAGCACAAAAGATCCTACAGTGTGGCTATTACTGGCCAAACATATTCAAAGATGCAAAGGAATTCGTACAACAATGCGACAATTGCCAAAGAACTGGAAACATTTCAAGAAGAGATGAAATGCCCTTGAACAACATTCAAGAAGTGGAATTATTTGATGTATGGGGTATCGACTTCATGGGACCATTCCCTAAATCATTTGGCAATCAATATGTCCTAGTAGCTGTAGACTATGTCTCCAAATGGGTTGAAGCTACTACATTAACAACCAATGATGCTAAAGTGGTCATAAATTTTCTAAGAAAATACATTTTCACAAGGTTTGGTGTACCAAGAGCTATAATAAGCGACGGAGGAACACATTTCTGTAACAAGCACCTTGAGAGCTTGTTAGCCAAGTATGGAGTAAAACACAAGGTAGCCACACCATACCATCCTCAAACCAGTGGCCAAGTTGAGATATCCAACCGTGAGCTGAAGCGAATTTTAGAGAAAACAGTTGGAGCATCAAGAAAAGATTGGTCCAAGAAATTGGATGATGCATTGTGGGCGTATAGAACTGCATTCAAAACTCCAATTGGTATGTCTCCATTTCAATTGCTCTATGGTAAGTCTTGTCATCTACCACTTGAACTTGAACACAAAGCTTTGTGGGCAACAAAATTCTTAAACTTTGAATTAACCAAATCTAATGAAAAAAGATTGTTACAGCTGAATGAGTTAGATGAGTTCAGGTTGAAAGCATATGAGAATGCTCGCATCTACAAGGAAAAGACTAAAAAGTGGCATGACAACCACATTAGGCACAAAGAATTCATTCCAGGCCAACAAGTGCTGCTATACAACTCCCGGCTGAAGCTTTTTCTGGGTAAACTAAAGTCACGATGGTCTGGACCTTTTCTGGTAAGAGAAGTCTTTCCCTATGGTACAGTAGCAATTTCAGCCTTGGATGGTGATAAGGTATTTAAAGTAAATGGATATAGGCTGAAGCATTATTTTGGAGGAGAGGTGGATAGAAACTCAAGCTCTATACCACTTCAAGCTAATTCCGAATGAATTGATGTAAAAGTCTAGCTTCAGGACTTTAAACAAGCATTGAATTCTGTACATAAGTTTACATTCAGTTGATAGCCGTAGATTTCAATTCATGCAATTTAAGTTTATGCATCATATTTTACTTTAAGTCATTTAATTTTATCTAAATAAGTAAATAGTATGAGTTAAAGTCCCTCAATTCAGAGTAGTCTTAGTCATAAGGTGAGAAACTTGGAAAGAGCAGAAGAAAAACTAAGAATTCAAAAAAAATAAGTCACGCGAGTCGCGTGACACTTCGCGCGACACGCGCTATACATTCTGTCCATCCACGCGAGTCGCGTGAAATACCAAGTGACTCGCGTCATCTGCAACCAACAGCATTAAATGTCTGCATAAATTCAAGCAACATACATGAAACTCAAGTGAGTCGCGCCAGAGGGCAGTGCCAAACTGATCAATCCCACGCGACATACGTGGTAAATGGCGCGACACGCGTCATAGTGAGAATCTCAAAAGGCAATCTGGTCAATCCACGCGATAGGCGTGGGACACCAAGTGGATCGCGTTAATATCCAGTATCAAAACGACCAATTTCACGCGAGTCGCGTGGAAAGTCACGCGACTCACGTGAACCTCACTGGGACATTGCGCGACATACGTGATATATGGCGCGAGTCGCGTGAGGTCGCGGAATCAATTTTTAAAATAGAAATCCCAGAAACCGCGCCTCACTTCCACTACTCCCTCTCTTTACCTTAGTTTTCGCCCTCAATCCCTAAACACCCTCAACCACATTTAATCACCATAAAATCCCCCAATCTCAATTCCTATATAAAGACCATACATTAGTGTCTCTTCTCTGTGCAATTCTAGACTCTAAAAATCTCTGCATTCATCTTCAAGCAAACTATGGCCAAGGACAAGGTAAGTCTTTATTCTAAACAACCTTAGGATAGCCACATTTTAAATTTTGCTTAATCTTCTTCTACTCCTATCTTCTGTTGTCTGTGGTCTGAAAATTCTATGGAAAAATTTTGGATTTGACCATGTATCCAATGCACACACCATGCTTAACCATTTTTCTGCACACCACATGCTTGATATAATGCCTGAATGAGAATTTAACTACAATAGGCACCTACATGAACTCTTTGAGTCTAGGGTTGATTAATAAGCACGAATGATGTGAACACAATGTAATATCTAGTATAGATGATCATTTTGATGAGCATATAAGAAAGTGATCAATTATGAACATGTTTGGGAAAACAAGTAAAGTTGTAAATCTGGAATGCATAAGCATGGAACAAGTAATGCTTAATTGTTTTGATATCCACAATTGATGAAAAACACATACATGGTTGGTGAATATAAGTGCTTGCATAATTAGAATGAAATTGTACATGATCAATTAAATTGAGTAGGTCTGAAATTAGATGTGTCCATGACATTCATGTTAGACTTGGTATAATTAACACTAGGAACTGACCATAATGTTATATCACCACTTTTGGATCTGGTTTTCTGTATTAACCTTCCCATGGTATTAAACAAAATATATATATATACATTACTATGGCAAAAAAAACTAAAATCTGGGAATGGTGAGGATTAGGACTAAACAATAATGAATGACACTTACTATAATATCCTGAATTAACAATTAGAAACCTCATTAGCATGTTTGTTAAGCACTTAGTCTAGCATTCCCACACAACAAAATACGCACTATATGAACTGTATAGGAATATGTATGCAATTTTGACGTGGTGTGTTGATCAACAGTTAATAACACACATAGTGAAGAGATTTTTTTTTTTTTACAAAATTAATAGAATGGCGCTGTTGATTTCCATATGCTTATATTTCTGATGAATTGAAATGAGCTATTGTAGTAATTTGTGATATGCTATGTAATAATCACGCTAAGTGTAATAAATAAAACTACCCAAGGTATTAAATCTGGGAATTGTGGGGCAAGGGTCTAGGTTCAAATTAACCATTATTGCCATATGTTTGATTATCCCTTTTATTTAGACCTGTTTATGTAATTATCAAGTACAGGATTTAATTAGTTGATGCTAAATGAGTACCTTTATTACATTAGGCATAGTTTGAGCTTAAAATGGGTGATGGTGAACCCTAAAATTGATTAAAACCAAGAATGCTATAATATGGAACCGGTACCAGTGGAGTGATTAGATTGCTATAAACTTGTATATATGCAATATACCAAATCTGGGAATCCCAGTTCATGAACTTTGATGAATTCAACCGGAATTAAGCTGAAATTATATAGAGCATTAACGAATAGTTGAACCTTTGATAAGTGCTTATGATAACCTATTCTGCATGCTCATTGCTATTAAAATTCCATATAAGTTACAGATTTGGATTGAACATGCTTTGCTTTGATTTTATCAACAAACCAAATCTGGAAATCCTAAGTGTAATTTCTTGTGTGTCATGGACTCCCACATTAAATGATAGATTGTTCCTAATTCCTTCTGTATATTTCATGGAACTGATGAACATTGCTTGAAAATTTCTTCTGATTTGCAGGGTAAACAGGTTGAACAAACAAAGCCACTCAAAGGAAAGAAGAAAGTCACAGGAGAGGGCAGCAGTAAGAAGAGAGCCAGGGCAGCTGATTTTGATGAGCTCCGCTTCCGCACTGCAGAGTGCCAGGCCAAATTTGATTCTTGGTATTTACCCAAGAATATTATCAGGGAGCGGAAGATCATGTGGGAAGAGTTCCCCGAGGACCATCCCATCAGACAGGTCATAGTCAGACGCCGGTGGCAGAGGCTTGTATCTTTCCCAGAGCCCAGCAGCAGCATGATCCTCAAGGAGTTCCTCTCCAATGTGGATCAGGACACGGTTTACAGGACCAGGGTCTCATGGGTGAGGGGAGTCCAAGTACCCTTCGGAGAGAAGACCATCGAGGCCCTATTCGACACTGACTACGATCCATACGCCTCATGTGACTTCATCAGATTATTCTGGCACATGCAGCCAGATGCGGTCACAAAGATGTATAACGATGATGTTCCAGACTTAGCCACCACCATCAGACGAGCCATTACTTGCTTATATTCAGCTTGGCAGACGAAGCCCAGCATGGACTATATACCGGACAAATTGAAGAAGTCCGAGCTAGTTGGAGATGCAGCCTTTTGGCACCTGTTCGTGAACCACACGGTTATGCCTTCTAGGAATTTAACCGATGTGAATGTTGAGCGTGCCATTCTCCTTTATATTCTCCGGGGTGCAGGTAACCTCATGATTTCTTCAGTGTTATCTGACCGGATTTTACAGATGATTCTGGACGTAGGCACATGGTCCTGGCTCGGCCACTCTTCACTTATTTTACTTTTATGCCGGCACGCTGGGGTACATATCGACGAGGATGAGGACATGGATGTCCCTATTGCGCCACTCATGACATTGAAGACCTACACTACTTCTGTGAGCGTCGCTTCAAACGAGCAGGTGGTTAGAGCTTCTAAGCTCACACCTGAGGCCATTGCCGCCGCCTCTCCTCGAGACATTCCTGCAGACGATCCCCAGCCGGACCAGCATGACCAGCCAGTCCCTACACCACCAGCTTCCCCCATTCCACAGACTTCCATTCCCAGTCCTCCACCACATACTTCGATGCCTCCACCAGCTGTACCCACACGCACCCCACTGTATGAGGACTCCCAGAGCTTCATGGATTTCCAGCATTATGTGCGGACCCAGCTTGAGTTCCAGATTGAGCAGCTGGCTCTACAGACACGCTTGTGGAGAGCAGTTTGCCAGCATCTGGGTATTGACCCATCAGAGTATCAGACTCCAGCTCCTACCCAGCCTCCACAGCCTTCTCAGCCCATTCCTGCAGCCACGGATCCCCTGGATTTAGCCTTGGATGCAGACACTGCAGTAGACTAGCCATTACATTCCGAGCACACAGACATAGCTGCAGAGGACAGAGATACTCATGACTGAGCAGGACTTTTATTTTGTTTCAGACTTATGTTTTGAGTTGTTATTTTTAGTATTCTGCATGTTACATACATTTTATTTTCTGCACATTTAGATTTCATAGACATTCCATTATGCACACTTTGATATTACTGCATCATATTATATATATAGTACAGTTTATAGTTATCATTTTTCTTATCAATCTGTTTTGACGATCAAGAACTGAATGCGATTTTACGAATAATGCTTAAATTTTTCCAAAACGCTATGACCAAGTTTGTGGTTGCTGGGGACAACAACATATAAATCTGGGAATGGTTACGCATTATTTCGCAAATCACAATCAAGGATCAAAGGAAGTCTAACAGAATTTTAAATTTTTTTTTTTCATATAATCAGATTTTTTTCAAACAATTAACAATAAGCAGCACACAAAACTTTTTCAGATTAAGAAACGAATGAACTCATTAATAGACGGATTTCTCTGAATTAAGTGGATGAAATAAGAGACATGGACTGCATGATGCATGAGTAGAATTTGATTGATAGTATTTGGAACTCATGTTGAATGTTGAAATGATGCCAGATGTGCAGTCGATTGAGAACGACTTGAGTCACAGCACTTGTAAGGAATTGAGCCAAATGTCGGTAAATTTTCTTCTGAGAGACTCCATGCTTTATAGTATTCTAGAACTTGATTTGTTTCTCTAAGTGCAGGTGTGACTTGAAATGATTAAGGCATGATTTTTTTTGAAAACTAGGGCCAAATTAACCAACCTGAATAAAATTTTCCTTTGAACCTGAAATTTGAGCCTGAAACCTTCATTTCAATAACCCAAGATTAAGCCATGACCAAATATCTCTAACCTTTTGAGGCTTAAGAAGGTGAACTAAGTCCATGTCAGAAAAGTGTTATTGAGCAAGCAATAAAGAGAAAGGAGAAGAGAAATCAAATGAATAGAAAGAAAAAGTTGAAATTATCAGCTAGAAAAATTCAAAAAGCTGCAAAAATGTGTATATTCTGATTACAAAAATGTTGGATAAGAAAAATGTGAAAAAGTAAAAATAAAATAGTATTATATTAATTTGAATAAAAGTACCAGTTTGAAGAAAGAAAGACAAGAGTATAGAAGACTACAAAAAGCTTGGACTTAGGGAACTAGACTAAGCCTCTAATTGAGCTACTTTTTCCAAATTGATTCCCACCTTTAGCCAAGCCACATTATAAGCCTCGAAAGACCTTCTGATCAAGTCATGATTGTAACTAATGAGAATATTTTCAAGCCTATGGTAATGCTTTAATCATGATGAGTAAGAGGGTAATTATAACCTGAAACACTTGAGTGAATGAGTGAATATAGACACATCTGTGAGATAGACTCAAGTAGTTTCTGAATTTGATAGCAATGAAAGCATCATGGAGGATTTAACTGAGTAAATTATGCATTCATGATGGTTCTATGATTGAGAAGTGTAGTTTCTGTTGATTATTGATTCATGCTTATGTCTTAGAATTCTTTCTATTGCTGAGGACAACAAATTTCAAATCTGGGAATTGTTTGATGTGTTGCAAACACATCTTAAATATAGCATTAGTTTAGGTCATATTTAGAGTAAATAGTTAGAAAATAGTATAATAATTAGGCATATTTAGTATATTATGTTATATAAAGCATTTTAATACCAATTAAGTGTTTGCAGGCCAAAACAAAGGAAATTAAGAGCAAATAAAGGAGAAAGCAAGAGCTGCCATATCACGCGCGTCGCGCCACATCCACGCGACCCACTTGGACGTCCAGAAAGAATCACGCGACTCGCGCCATGTTTCACGTGAGTCGCGTGATAAACTCAAGAACCAGCCATTTCAGCTCTGACCTCTCACGCGACCTACTTGGGAACTCACGCGACTCGCGTGAGTACTTAAAGGAATAAGCCATTCAAATCTGGAAAACCACGCGAGCCACTTCATATATCACGCGTATCGCGCCATTTAATACTGCTATGTCACGCGAGTCGCGTGGTGTCGCGCGCGAGTCGCGTGGTGTCGCGCGCGAGTCGCGTGGTGTCGCGCGCGAGTCGCGTGACACTGATTTTCCTTCCTGAATTAAAGCAGATCTGTTTCAAAAATAGGACAAGGCTTATGATAAGTTACTGGAATTAAAACACTCGATAAAAGAAGGTGTTTTCTGAGCTTTTAGAGACACTTGAGCACTAGCAAACTTAGACATAGAATTAGACACTTCCATAGATTAAATCTTTGACAGCAAACCCTAGGAATCAAGATTGAAGCCAATTCTGCAGAATCATGTTTCATCCAATTGCTTTGGTATTCTTGAGGCCTATGGCTAGCTAATCTCCTTGTTGTGGAAAGGCCATGAACTTATGAGTTTTCCCTCTGTAAATTGACTGGTATTAATGCATATGTTATGTTTATTTTATTTCTTTTCTGTGCTTAATCACAATCTTGTTTAGAATTGATCACTCTGAATAGGTATAGAGAGTTATGATTTGCAATGGACACGTTGGAATTATAATATCAGACTTGTTAAGATTAACACTTGTTCTTCACCTAGACATAGGGATGCATAAGTGCGGAGGTATAATATGTTCTTTGATTTCTTGAATTGACTAGTTTCACTAAGACATTAGGTTATGAAATCAGTTCAAAGGGTTAATTCACTAAGGCATTAGGGGTTAGCTAAAATAGGAAAGGCTTATTCTCCGAATAAACATAACACGAACCCATAAGATTTGTTCTTTGACTTCTTAGTTTGACAGAATCGCTAGAAGGCTAGGGTTCTCGATCGAATTAAAGGGTGAAATCGCTAGTTAATGCTCTTAAGAGTCTAGGATTGACGAAATTAGGAGAGACTTATCTTATGTAATCTTAAAGATAAACCATCAGTCAATTGAAGGAGATGATACTTATAAGGGATTGTGCCTGACCACAATCACTTCTCATTGGTAATCTTTTCGATTTAATTTACTGTTTTGTTTAATTTCTTTACTTAATCCAATACAAATCATCCAACAAACTCTTGCGTTTTCTACTGTTCTTGTTCAATCACAACTTTTACAATTATTGAGAAATCTTTCCAATCCCTGTGGAGACGATACTTTACTTACTCTTTATTACTTGTTAAACGATCGGTGCACTTGCCGTAAAACGCATTCGCGTAATCGCGCAACACTTATAAATTTTAAAAATCTTGTTCATGTTCTTAATGTGATTGTTTTAAATAGAAATTATAGATTATGTCTACTTGGAGCTGAAGATGTCAATAGTTTGTCAAAAGTGGATTGAACCATCTGACAGTTGTAGAAGTTGGCTTTTAAGAAAGCCAAAGTTGAAAAATAGTTATTTTATTTATTAGTGTTCTGGAGCCGCAATTGGGCCTATGTTAAGGCCCAAATTAGTTACGATGTGTTAATTAGCTATGGCCCGACAGTGAGATTCAACGTATGTGGACTCAAGACTCATTCCACTCAGGTAGTTACTATCGTGCAGGTGGAGGCCGGGAATATAGGAAACCGCTTGTGCACGATGCAGTTAGCCAACGGTCAGGTATTCTGTCTATAAATATGACTTGCTCGTTGGTGAAAGGTACACACACTCTAGCTCTCTCTCTTTCAATTACACTGAGCACACACCCCACCCCAATCTCGTGTATCTCAGTGATCACCAACTGCGAGGTATCAGTCACCATTGATACTCTCATAGTTGCAGAGTTAGAGTGATCAAACAGCAACCATACATAGCACTCTTGTGCTATACATTTGTGTTCTAGAAATCATACAGAACATTGGCGCCGTCTGGGGGGAGCGATAAATTTCGAGTCCCACACCTTTCAACGATGGTTAACACAAGAAACAGCCATTCTGTACCACGTTCAGAAATGCCAAACAGGGAGATTTTCCTACCAGAGAACCAGAACGTGGCGCGGAGGGAAGAAGTACACGTGACTGAAGCCGTATCCGACGAGGCGTCCTCGCCCGCCCAAACAGATCAGCAGAGGACTCCGGTTGCACGGAGGGTGTGTCCGGAAGGCGAGCTCGGGGGACCATTGGTCAGTAACGTTCTCAATTCGATCTTGACTCGAATTGAGAACATGGAAAGGCGACAGCACTTGCAAAGACAGGACGACATCCGAAACATCACCCATCAAATCGAGGAACGTAATGAAGAATGGAGACGTGCCGAGACGCAGCGAACGGCACAACTAGAGCAGCAATTACGAATCCTGATCGACCGCATACAGTCGTCAAATCCTGAGGGCACGACGCAGGATTTGAGGACGCATCTGAATCAACGGAGGAGTGCAGATCCGGAAAATCAAAGGCAGACAGAGCAGCCACTAGATCTGAGAACTCAAATAACTCAGAGGCGTGATCCCGACCCAGAAGATCAAAGGAGGACGGACGAGCCAGATCGAAGCCCAATCCGGGCACGAAATGAGACACGCGACGATGTCGACGCAGGACAGATCCCCGACGACAATCCTAGTCGACGGATAAGTAGTGAGAGGGTTCTGCCGGAAGATGGACATGGCAAGAGGGGCGAACAGACTTTCTGCCAGAAGATGGGGCCCACATACCGTCGGAAGTACAGTCGGGGACATCAAAACAACAGCCCTTTCGTCGACGACATTGTGAAAGTCCGATACCTGGACGATTTTGATGGATCTTTTCTATCAAAATATGACGGAACGCAGGACCCGCAAGTGCATATCGATGAATTCGATTTGCAAATGTGTGTCCGGGGAATTGACGAGCCCATCATCTCTCGGATCTTCGTCACCACATTGACAGGCCCGGCGCAGACGTGGTTTCATACCCTCCCGCCTAGGTCGATCAAAAACTTTGAAGACTTCGGACAGAAGTTCCTGTTGAATTTTGCGACCAGCAAAAAGCAGCCGAAGTCCGAGTTCACGCTGGGGAAAGTCAGACAGTTACCCGGAGAAACCTTGCAAAGTTATTTGGATAGGTTCAAGGAAGCGGCCCTACAAGTTGAAGGGTTGGAGGAAAGAGTCCACGTATATTTGATATCAGCCGGCCTCGATGGTTCATCAAGATTCGCCAAGTCCATATACAAGGACCCGATGAAGTCGTTGATGGAGTTCCGTGCTCGCGCGAAGAAATATTTGGAGCTAGAACAAATGGAGGTCGTCAATAACCCCGGACGAGGAAAAGAGCGTCACGATAAGAGGAGTCCGCCCCCAAAAAATAGAGGATATCCGAATAATCGTACTCGGAATCACGAACCAAAACCCCGACCAGGAAGATACGAAAATAACTACGACAAGTATACTCCACTGAACGTGTCCCGGTCACAAATTTGGAAGGAAGTTGCATTTACCGAAATGAAGAAAGTGGAACGTCCTCGCCCAGTTTTCAACAAGTCCGGATTGGATAAATCACGATTCTGTGAGTTCCATAACGGACCCGGGCACACTACGGACCAATGCTGGGACCTGCGAGATGCGATTGAGAAGTTCATCCGGGAAGGACGGTTAAAGCAGTACGTCATCCGGACATAAGGAAGAAAGAACAAACGCAAAGGAGAAGAAAGTCAACGAAAAGATGAAGGAAAGAAACCCCGGGAAGATAATGATGAGTTTCCGGAGCCCGAATTTGAGTGCAATGTGATCTCGGGAGGTATGGGTGGTGGCGGCGACACCTCCACCCAAAGAAAAAAGTACTTGAAGGAAGTGTTGTCGGTCCAGGCACAACCCAGATTCAAAGCCCAGGGCGGGAAGCCAGAACCTCCACTCTTGTACTTTACCGAACAAGATATGGAGGGAGTTGTACCCGGACATGAAGACGGGTTGGTCATATCCGCAACCGTGGGAAATTGCCGAGTAAGATGAATGTACGTGGACAATGGGAGCTCCGCCGACATTATTATGCTGACTGCGTTCCGCAAGATGAAGTTGGATGTGAAAGACTTAAAGCCTTGCAAGACGATGCTCATCGGTTTCAACGGCGGCAACACAAACGTGATGGGATCCATCCGCCTACGTCTAACACTAGGAACGAGAGAATCTTATAAGTCCGAAGAAGTAGAGTTCGTCGTGGCAGATTTTCCATCCCAATACAACATGATATTGGGAAGACCGACTATCCATAGGTGGGACATCCTAATGTCCACCAAACACCAGAAGCTCAAGTTCGTAGGCAACAACAAACAAGTGGTGACCATATGCGGTGACCAGAAAGAGTCGCGACAGTGTTATTACGACACGGTCCGTAGAAGCGAGAGAGACGCTGACGATAATGGTTCAAACCGAGTACGTTCGGTTAACGTCGTGGATCTGGATATGCGGGAAGCCCCAGATGAATGGAGACCAGAACCCGTGGAGAAAGTCGAGCAGGTCGTAATCGGAGACTCAGCCGACCAGGTGACCAACATTGGGGGCGACTTAGAACCCGAGCAAAGGAATAGGCTGATCTGTTGCTTGAAGAAAAATATCGATATATTCGCGTGGAAGGCATCCGAGATTCCCGGCGTCGACCCTGCTTTCTGTAGCCATCGATTGGCCATGTATCCGGGATCGAAGCCGGTGGAACAGAAAAAACGCAAGCTGGGTCCGGAGAGGGCACAGGCTTTGCGGCTTCATATTGATGAACTACTCCGAGCAGGTTTCATACGCGAAGTTCAATATACCACTTGGTTGTCGAACATTGTAATGGTGCGCAAGCCAAACGGAAAATGGAGGGTATGCACCGACTACACGGATTTGAACAAGATGTGCCCGAAGGACGCTTATCCCATGCCAAACATCGACCAGCTGGTCGACAATTCATCCGGGTACAGAGTATTGTCGTTTATGGACGCATTTTCCGGATACAACCAGATCCCAATGCACCCAGACGACCAGGAGAAAACGGCGTTCATTGGCGACAAGGCCAATTATTGTTATAACGTTATGTCGTTCGGCCTCAAGAACGCAGGGGCCACGTATCAAAGGATGATGAACAGTGTGTTCGAACCGCAGCTCGACGAAATATCGAAGTCTACATAGACGATATGATCGTCAAATCCGAAGATATCAATAAGCACGTCGAGGATCTCGAAGAAACTTTCGACCGACTACGAAGATTCAGCATACGGCTCAATCCTTTAAAGTGTTCTTTTGGAGTCGGGGCCAGGAAATTCTTGGGTTTCATGCTAACACACCGGGGAATAGAAGCCAACCCGGATAAGTGCCGTGCCGTGCTGGACATGCAATTCCCGACGAGCAAGAAGGAGGTCCAGCAACTGACGGGTCGAATAGCCGCTCTCACCCGATTTATGCCGAAGTCGGCGGAAAAAGCACTGCCATTCTTCAAAATGTTGAAGAAGCAGGCCGTCATAGAATGGAACCCGGAGTGTGAAGCCGCGTTCACCGACATGAAGAGATCACTGGCATCGCCCCCAGTATTATCAAGGCCAAAAACAGGAGAGGTGTTGGTCATGTACTTGTCAGTAGGCGAAGAAGCAGTAAGTGCAGCCCTAGTAAGAGAAGTGGATTCCACACAGAAGCCAGTATATTTTGTAAGCCAAGCATTACGCGACTCCGAGTTGAGGTATCAGAAGTTAGAAAAACTTGTTTTCACCTTAATCGTCGCCGCCAAAAAGCTACGCCCATACTTCCAGAGTCATACCATTGTTGTACGGACAGACCAGCCAATCCGGCAGGTGTTACACAAACCGGATTTGGCGGGAAGGCTGACTCATTGGGCAGTCCAGTTGTCCGAGTTCGATCTGAAATTCGAGGCTCGTCACGCGATCAAGTCCCAAGCACTAGCAGACTTTGTACGAGAGCTCACTCCTCACAGCCCGAAGGTGGACGACTGGTGGACTCTGTTCGTAGACGGGTCCTCCAATAAGAAAGGGAGTGGAGCCGGGATTATAATCGAGAACCCGGAAGGAGTGGCTACGGAAATATCATTACAGCTAGGTTTCCCGACTTCGAACAATCAGGCCGAGTATGAGGCTTTGATCGCCGGATTGGTCCAAGCCAAAGAACAGGAGGCACGTAAC
>PYAF01000125.1:333708-353408 GCA_007407185.1 Glycine tomentella | reverse complement strand
GTGGCTACGGAAATATCATTACAGCTAGGTTTCCCGACTTCGAACAATCAGGCCGAGTATGAGGCTTTGATCGCCGGATTGGTCCAAGCCAAAGAACAGGAGGCACGTAACGTCAAGGTCTACACGGATTCGCAGCTAGTTGCGTCACAAATTGAAGGACGATACCAGGTGAAAGGGCCTCTGTTAGCCAAATACCTGAACCGAGTAAAAGAATTAATGTCCGAGTTCGACGACGTTACAGTAAGTCACATCCCTCGAGAAGAGAATACCCGGGCAGACATTTTGTCAAAACTGGCGAGCACCAAAAAACCCGGGAACAACAGAACAGTAATTCAACAGCAAACGATGCAACCGACGTGCGTAATGATGATTACCTCAGACCAGGATTGGCGACGCCCAATAGTGAACTTTCTGGAAAGGGGAATCCTGCCAGACGACGACTTAGAAGCCCGACGCCTGACTCGAATGTCGGCCATGTACACGATGGTCGACGGAGAATTATATAGAAGGGGGTTACATAGCCCTTTATTAGTATGTGTTGCCCCAAACCAAGTCGACTATATCCTATCCGAGATCTATGAAGGAATCAACGGACAGCATATGGGGGGCCGGGCACTGACAAGAAAGGCACTACGGGCTGGCTATTTCTGGCCGACAATGAGTGCAGACGCCACAAAACACGTGAGATCCTGTGAAAGCTGCCAGATGCACGCGTCAAGGATTTTGTCCCCGCCAGAAGAATTGCAATCTATTTCGGCGCCATGGCCATTTTACAAATGGGGCATGGATTTGTTGGGACCATTCAAGCCGGCGGAAGGACAGATGAGGTGGCTGATAGTCGCTGTAGATTACTATACCAAGTGGATTGAAGCAGCTCCATCAACCACAATCACGTCGGCCCGAGTACAGAAATTTTTCGAAAGGAATATAATCTCTCGCTTTGGAATTCCCGGAGAAATAATTACCGACAACGGAACCCAATTCATGGACAAAGGATTTCAGGAGATGATGGCTAATTTCCAAATCCAACACCGGTTCGCATCCGTAGAACACCCCCAATCCAACGGACAAGCTGAGGCCGCAAACAAAACAATTCTGGAGGCTCTGCGGAAACAAATGCATGATGCCGGGTCGACTTGGGTAGAACAATTATACTATGTCCTATGGGGGATCCGAACTTCGGTCCAATCATCAACCGGGGAGACGCCATTCCGCATGACATACGGAAGCGAAGCAATGATCCCAGTCGAGGTCGGACAGCAATCGTGGCGACGAAGACAATCATTACAAGCCGGGGAGGAGACAAACAATGAGATTTTAGCCCTGGAGTCGACAGTCGTTGAAGAGATTCGGGTAGCAGCACACAATAGAGAACTAAAGCTGAAACAACAGATGGCACGTGCCTATAATAAGAAAGTGGTTCCGCGGGGATTTGAAGAAACCGACCTGGTATTACGCCGTGCCGACATCGGAAACAAGAACGCCCGGGACGGAAAATTTGCGGCCAACTGGGAGGGCCCATACCGGGTCACTAAAAAGCTAGCCAAAGGAGCATACATGCTAGAAACGTTACAAGGCAAGCCGGTCAAACGAACATGGAATGCTGACAAGCTGAAGAAATATTACAGCTAACGCTGTCGATCTCCTTTTTAATAGGGGTATGGATCCGGATTGTTGAATCCGAACCCATATGGTCCCTATTCATCAGGGGTACACGAGACAGCACGACAATGAAGTCTCGTTATCGAGGGCAAGGACTTGGAACGAAGTTATCCGAGCCCATGCGGTCCTCTTTCACAAGGCTATTGTTAGGAATATTTACTCGGAAGCATTGGCTTCCCGAGCACATTATTTTATCATCAAATAAATTGTATCGTTGTAATTCTAAAATGTCGATCCGATTCTACATGGTACTCGGACAAGCACATTATTGTAACAACGAATATCAATACAAGCATTATTGATTATTATACATTTCGAGTCATTATGTATGATTTCAAGGTATGATAAGACGACTATAAATGATATGCCACCCGGCTCTGATCAGGGCGGGTTCGTTAGCAAAGTTGTTTATGGTCTGATATATATGAAACGACAAAATACATTTCGAATAGATGGTCGTTGGAACCAAAAAGATGCGCGCACATGATATTTTGCGAATCAAGTAAAGAGCTTGAAAAATAGAAATATATACACAAAGTTAAATAATTGTTCCGGGCACCGGGCCCAACAAAGGAAATTAAATTGTTCCGGGCACCGGGCCCAACAAGAAGAAAATAAATACAAGTTAAAACCGGCATCCCGGCCCTTCATTCCTGGCGAACTGTGGCATCAGCACCAGGTTGGGACGTGGCGGGAACGGTTTCAGCGGCAGCAGCAGTAGGGTCGGCGGCAGTGGCAGCTGGGTCGGCAGGAGTCATAATATCGGGGTCGGCAGGAGCGGCGGCCTCGGCAGGCGCAACTGGAGCCTCAACTTCCGTTGCTTCCGCCGCGTGGGCTTCGGAGGCCGGAGGAGGGAAAAATTGCCCGTCTTCGACATAGGCCAGGAAATGCATCCCGGCGGTAGTCATGGCCACTTGAGGATTTAAAAAGGTAATCTGCTCAAGGGCATTGCTGAAACCCTCCTCGGCTGCGGCACGAAGACTTGCCTTCATGGCGGCCAGTCGACCCTCATAGTTCTGGACACAGGCTTCCTTATCAGCCTTGACAGAATCCAAGTTTGAGGTCAACACGGCAACCTTCTGATCGGCAGCTTCGAGCGAGCCCTGCGACCGAGCCAAGTCTACCCGCAAGGAGGCCGACTCAGCCTGGGATTTGAGTAGCTCTTCCCTCAACAGCTTGACCTCCGTTGCCGACTGCTTTGGAGAGAAGCGAGTCGAGCCTCAAGAGAAACAAGCGCCGAACAGGCCTTGTTCTTCTCCCCCAAGGCCTTATCCTTCTCCTCCAGCGCCTTTTCCTTCTCCTCCAAAGCCACCCCATATTTGCGACGACATCACTTAGAAAAATGTCTATTGAACAAATAAAAGACCAGAAAGTTATCAAGAACACTTACTTTGCCCGGACCGACGTAAGTACCCGAGCCAAGGAAGCACTCCGATAGGCGTACTCCTCGATCTTGACCATCTCGGCCAGCTCCTCACCGACCGGGGCACCCGGGTTGCCCAAATGAGAAGGGGGCTTGGTCAAACGGACCAATGTCTCAGTAACCCCCTTTTTCCACAAGTTCTCAGAGCGATCGCGTGCCCGGAGATCCTCAGAGTCGGAAGGGGGGGCATAACGAGTCTGGCCGCTGGCCGCCGTCAAGTCCACAGTGTCGATCACTGTGACCGAATTCAATGTCGGAGCGGGAGTTGGCTGAGGAGTTGGCTGGGCAGTAGGCGGGGCAGTCGGCGGGGCATCCAACGCCAAAACCGGGGGGTCGTCATCAAAAAATGCCCTATAAGTAGGACCACCCCGTCGCTTGGGTGCACCTCCGAGGTTGTCGCCGGCTTGCCTTTTGCCTTTGCCCTTGGCATCAGCCGGCTTAGAAGGGCGGACGGCGTCGGACTTGTTTTTGGGAGGGGGAGGAACTCGGGATCCCATACCGGCTACAATCAGGAAAAGACAAGATTAGTACAAGTACAAACACAAGTCAAGAAAATATAAGTACGAAAGCAGACCAGTATGACGTCCGATGTAGTCAGAAGTCTTGGGCTGACCATGAGCGCCCACATATTCAGAAATAACGAAGACGGAGGAGGCGTCTGAGTCGGACAGTTCCTCCTCGATAAAGCGGTAATTGGAGTTATCCTGTTTGTAATGGTCATCCGACCAGTACAAAGGAAAGACCCACTCCACGTCGGAAGACTCGGGCCCGGATAAGAAAAAGGGTTGGCAATGGGGCGACGCAACAACTTTGAAAAACTTGTCTTTGAAGCCCCGGAATGAATCCGAAAAGGGCCCAAAGAGCTTTCTGGAACTCTGACTACGGAAGGAAATCCACCCCTTTCGGTTAGGAGGTTCCCTACCTGTCCTAGGAGTATGGGGAGAATAGTAATAAAAGAAAAGGGGAACCGTGCAGGGAATCTTCAACTCCGAGCAGAATAGCTCAAAGCAACGGAGGAAACCCCAACTATTCGGATGGAGCTGGGAAGGAGCTACACGAAGATGGTTCAGGACTTCAATTTCAAAAGAAGAAAAAGGGAAGGTGATTCCTATTTGGGTAACTACATCTTGGAAAAAGAAGAAAAAGTTAGGATCATTACCCTCCCGACGAGCACAGAGTGGCTCGCCGGGTAGGGGAGCTTGCAAGACGAACCCGTCCTGCCTCCCTACGGGGGTTGAGAGTATACTGTGGAGGCCAAGGGTGGAGGAGGTTCGAAGAATCCCATGTATGACCCAGGGAAATCTAGACGCTAATTCTGGGGGGACCTCAGACTGAGACTCGACAGAAGCAGATTCGTCCACCACGTCGGGAGTAACACCCATTATACCTACGAAAACAAAGTAGGAAAGTGAGTCAGTAAAACGTACCTGGAGACAGCGCATTAAAATCACAAGGATCCGAGGCCGGAACCGCGCCGACGACAGCACGGGCGGGTCGCCCAGGTCGCAATCCCTTGGAAGCAGGACGCAGGACAGGGTTATGACGACACATCCCGAGGACCGAGTCCGCGACGTTGTCGGACCCTAATTGGATAAAGTTGATGGCCTCGGATACACAGTTCATGCAGGCCTCGTACTCAATAGTCATCAATTCATCCGAGGACGAATCATCCCCGGAATCGGGAGAAGGGCTAGCCGGAATAGTGGGGGTACGAGTAGAGACTATTAAAGAGAGGTCTTGGGAGTTACCGGGGGCAGTTTTGGGCCTAATAGGAGAAGGGCCCGAGGGAGGTAAAATCCTAGGAGGACTTGGACCTGACGCTATTGGGCCTAAAGGCTTGCGGCTAGGATCCACCGGACCCGAAGGAAGGGGAAGAGGCAAAACTGACGAGCCGCCGAGTGCGGCGGTGGGTTTTTGTTTTCTACAAGAAGAAGAACCGCCGGTATGGCGGCGCAGGGGGTCGCTTGGGTCCTCCCCCGCCGGAAGCGGAAGGCCGTATAACAGCCAGGCGGAACGTGGCCCAAATTTTCGGCGAATCTCCGCCTCTTCTTCAGGGGTAAATTTCATAGTGTTGAGGGTGAACAGTTACAGAATGGGTTGAACAAAAGGGAAGAAATAGGATGAAACCTAAGAACCCAGAAAACGCGAAGAAGAACCCAAGAATCAGGGAAAAACCAGGAAAGGAACTATGAAGTGACTCTAAAAGACGATGATATCGACAGAAACACAACAATGTCAAAACAACAAACAATGCAGAGAAAGAAGGGGAAAAGAAAATACCAACCTGGTAAAGAGATTGAAGATGATTCGAAGATGAGTTGAAAGATGAAGAGAGAACTCCAGAACGCGCAAAGAGATACTCGAGAGAATTTTTGAGAGAAAAGGAGGAAGTGACAGAGAGAGTACAGGCAGAAATGACAAGCGATGGAGTAATAGGTACGAAAAGACACTTTTGAATTTAAAATTCGAAAAAGTGAAAGCAGTTTTCAGTAACCGCCAGAATAAAAGAAACGGTTCAGTTGCTAAACTGAAGCGACACGAGGGCATTATGGTAAAAACGCATCATGAGCAATCATCACCAGGTCAGTGAAGAGACGGACGCATTAAATGCATTAGTTGTCTTTAATGGTAAAGAATAATAACTGGCGCAAGTGCGGAAGTCCAGGAGCTCTGCAGGGCTCAAAAGGACAAATACTTGGGGGGAGTCTTTCCGAGGACGGTTGCCCGGGTAAAATTCAAACCGAGTCGACTTTGTACCACAAATCCGGGCACAACCCTCTAGAGAGATGGCCGACAATGTTTCCTTCTTGAACAAATGTTCGACTTCAACTTCTAATACTGACTAGGGTAATTATCGAGGCCGTCCACAACGTGTCCGGATGAGATGCACCCGGATCGAGGTCGTCCACAACGTGTCCGGATGAGATGCACCCGGATCGAGGTCGTCCACAAAGTGTCCGGATGAGGTGTGCCCAGATAAACGAGGACGGAGGATTGTATCCGATCCGTCTAAACGATTTGTTATCGTATTCGGAAAGACTGTCAACCTGACAATTGTGACGTCGGAGTCGTATCCGTCCTACATAACACAGATGATCGTGGTCGGAAGAATCATCGAATCAACAACTATGACGCCACAGAAAGCACCCCGGCCCCCGAGTGTACTCGGCAACCGGGCTGGGGGGCAACTGTTCTGGAGCCGCAATTGGGCCTATGTTAAGGCCCAAATTAGTTACGATGTGTTAATTAGCTATGGCCCGACAGTGAGATTCAACGTATGTGGACTCAAGACTCAGTCCACTCAGGTAGTTACTATCGTGCAGGTGGAGGCCGGGAATATAGGAAACCGCTTGTGCACGATGCAGTTAGTCAACGGTCAGGTATTCTGTCTATAAATATGACTTGCTCGTTGGTGAAAGGTACACACACTCTAGCTCTCTCTCTTTCAATTACACTGAGCACACACCCCACCCCAATCTCGTGTGTCTCAGTGATCACCAACTGCGAGGTATCAGTCACCATTGATACTCTCATAGTTGCAGAGTTAGAGTGATCAAACAGCAACCATACAGAGCACTCTTGTGCTATACATTTGTGTTCTAGAAATCATACAGAACAATTAGGTTGTTCTGTTATTTGCCTTATGATTCATGAAGATGTATTGCCCCTTTTACCATTTTTTGTTGTTGTCTTCCTGAGGTGTTTCCTAACTTTTATTGTCATGTTCCAGTAAGATCGTCTATTCTTCCTTTTATAATTTCCATTAATTGTTATCTTTCGGTGGTGTTTTGAGTTGTATTGTTATGTTCCAGGAAAATCTATTATTCCTTTTGTCATCAATTGAGTACTATCCTTCTTTTTATTATGTATACGTAATGTTATATATAATATATGTTAACTGTTTATTTAAATGGTATGTGTCTTTATATGTAGCGCTTATTTTTACAATTAGATAGCGCTTCTAAAGCGCTATTTATGTTACCGGTATGTTACCATGCTACTTGCTGCGATAACAAAACGGGAAATGTAATTACTATTTCATTGTTTTTTCTATCACAGATCTACAGCAGAGAAATTCTGAGAATAGAATTAAAACCAATAACTCAAGTACTCAACAAGTAATCCAAGACAAGCAAAATATAACTGCCTATGTTTATATATGGTACCGAGAAGGTTTAGAGATTATCAGTCACAATAATGAGATACAAAATAAATAGAAAGGCATAAGAAAACCCATAGCAAGGAAAATTGAACTAATTCAGGATGTTGAATTGTGAATCTTTTTCCGGGGACCACACATGGCTCAATGCATAACGAACTTATCACGATTGATTTCAATAAATTAATTTGAATTCTATTGATTGAAGAATAATTTTTAAGAAAATATAAATCTTAAAATTTATGTTTAATAATTTAAATAAATACTATATTAAATCTATCAAAATAACAACTTTTTTGTTTTTCTACTTTTTACTTTTCTATTGCCTAACACTAAATTAAACACTAGACTAAGAAAAAAAACCCTAATGAATAAGCCAGAGATAATTCCGTAAATAAAAAATAAACCTAACTCAATCAAATTATAAAATAATAAAAAAGGACCAGTAATGAATAATGGAAAAATTCAATACCTGATTAACAACTAAAACTCTCTTAGATCTTGAGGCTGCTGAATAATTCTATCAGAAACTGTTGTCTTGCTAGATGTTGCACCCCAATATCAGTTGCATCATATGACCAAAAAAAAGTAAGTTAGAATCATTAAGATAAAAGAAAAGTTGTAAGAATTGAAAGCAAGGTATCAAAACTTAGGCCTCAGGAAGTATGAAGTACACTCTAGTACTCTACCCTATTAAAATTTCAAAGCACAAAATGACCGTGTAACATTGATATTGGATGAAATGTTATTATGATACTAGAACTCAGACCCAAATGTAAGATGCTATGTTATTTAACTTCATTATAATTATTAATAACTCAAGCAAAATGAATTAGTGATTTCTTTTCTCATCAGACACACTTCGAAGGTAGTGATAGTGATGTTAATCATGTACTCTGTAACACAACCTTTCCAAGGCCTCATGTGGACTTATTTGGCAGTTTGCCATAAGAAAACACTCTCTCATTAATAGAATTCCAAATTAACCCTCAAAGACATGCTTTTCTAACAGTTAAAATATTGATATTTTATTATTTAATAGAGAAACATAACTGAAATGAAAAGCATGGATAGTACGTTATACATAATTAATTTAATTTACCATTATTCTAATGTGGACTTAGTCTCCGATCCGGGAGAAATTTCTAATCTTCAACATCCTTGCCCCTGCTAGATCAAGCAGATTTAAATCCAGATTTTCTAGAAATTGAGGATGACAATGAAAGTAAAACATGATAACCATAATCTACAAATTCAAAGGTTCAGTTCCCAGTCTTAGAAGTTGGCATTTATAGCAACCTAAATCAAATTTATTATTAATCATCTGTTTGTTAGACTAACTAAGTTTGTCAGATGAGAATAATTTTCTGTTATGATTGTTATAATAAGTTTGTTAGAGTAGATTATTTTTCTGTTATGAGTAGTATAATAATATCTGCAACACACTTCTTCTGTTATGATAATTATAAATACTGCGCTTGTATTCAATAACAAGTGAATAACAAATTCTTTCATCAGCTCTTTTCTTTTTCTTCTACATTCATGTTCATCTATGGCCTCTGTTCAATTCTTTAATATTTATAGACAACATTCTTACAGCATATGAATTATGAGGTTGATTTAGTGATGAAGTAAAAAGAAAGGGAATAAAAAATCGCGGATTCAACTTCCTTACTAATAAAAAACTAACAATTAACATGATAAAAAAAAATTCTTGTAGATGCCAAACCATCATAATGAAACATTTTTTAATTAATGGGGAACTCGTTTGATAAAATGCATCCACCAAACAAAATATAAGAGACTTAAACATAATGGAAAATACAAGATGAACTGAAAATAAACCAGAACCACATTGATTCTAAAAAATCTAGCTAGTTTCATCTCTGGTATACAATTTGAACACTATGGGTAGCCTCTTTCTCTGCAAACAGAAAATAGAGTTGTATATATGCAGTACATAATGACAATTGAAGGTTAATATGAAATAATAAATTTGAATGCCCTTGGATAAAATGATATTAATCTTAATTTAATCAATCTAATACCTAAGTCAGTAAACAAAGATAGAACCATAGGCAGTGTTGACAAAGAAGAATCAAAATCTTAGATGTGTCAAGAGATTTTGAATGAGTTTCAATGAAGTATAGAGAGAGCAACCCCTTTATATGTTTTGTAGCTTTTTTTGAAGGAGACGAAGCAAGAACGGTGTTACTGTAGCACGAAAAAGAGCATTTTGTTTATAATGTTTACTATTTTTTTTTTTTTTAAAATAATGTTTGCAATATCTATATATTCCGCCTATAAACAAAAGCGTTATCTACATATTCCGTCTATCTAAAACGCTATCTATACACTCCGCTATCTAAAGGGCGATATCTATGGCTAATTTTGGCATAGTGAATAGTCCTTTAATTTCTTTTTATTACATAAAATTAAAAATTGTTTTTATTTCATTTTTATAATAATTAGAACCAGTAGAGATATGACCACACATTTTGTCCAGTCAAATGAAAATGAGACACCTGAAAATTATATTAATACTCAAAAAGATGGAAAAAACAGAAAAAGCATGGGAGGACAACAACCAAAATCCATATCAATAAAGGTAAATCATATAAACATGTAGTTAGGGAGTACAAGCCTACTTCTAAAGAAGACTTCTTAAAAAAAAACGATGGTAGAAGCCTATTTCTAAAGAACAAATTAAGTGAATGACAGAGTATATGTGAAAAAGAATTTGTTAAATTGAATGAAATAAAAGTAATAATATTAAAGGATTATGATTTTTACTTTTGTTTTCATTTTGTTTTTATTAGTTGGATTTGTATTGAAATGTGCTTCATAATAATTTTAACCGTAAATCAAATATGCATTTAATTAAAAATTTTATCATTAAACTTTCATCATTTTAAGAATTTTACCTCTCAAGTTTTATTTCTGTGAAATTTACTATCTAGCTTTCATAATTTTACGAATTTTATCACTCAATTTTTTTCACGAATTTTACATCCAACTTTTAACATTTCACATAAATTATCATTCAAATTTTTGTAAAAATCATTTTTTTTTAGATTTTTCTACATCAATTATGATTATAATTGATGTGAAAGTCATTTTTTTTTAAAATTTGTCTGCGAACGTTAAAATCATCCATATTTGGTAAATAGTTTTCAAAACTATTTAGTTTGATAAAATAAAAGTCTTTCAATGGTAATAAAATGTAAAAAATGAAAATTTGAGTTATAAAATTAGTAAAAATTAAATTTTGCTGGTAAAATGTATAAAATAATGAAAATTGAATGATAAAATTTATAATTAAATCTATAACAAATAAGTAAAACTAAGTAGGCGAAAGCATGAAATAGGTAGAAAGTATGTGAAATGATGCGGAATGCATATGGAATCATGCAAATGGCAGAATGCATGTGATTTGCACATTTAAATAACATCAGGTAGGTGAAAGCATTTAAGTGAAAGCAAGTGATTGAAAGCAAGTACATTAATATATATATATATATATATATATATATATATATATATAGCAAAATTAAGTAAAATATTTTTAAGGCAAGAGAATCACCCATTTGATTTAGTTAAAGAAATCAACATCACATTTAAGTGGCAGCAAGTGAGGAAGGTGATTTAAGTGAACATAGGTAAGTGAAAACAAATTAAATTGATTTTAAAATCAACGTTAAATATGCTCAAATCGACTAGGATAAGATAAAGAATAAAATAACGTTATTATATTTTATTGGTCTAATAAAAAATATTAAAATAAATAATCATAATATATCCTATTTTATCATATCCTTCATCCAACAAATCCTACATATTTCAAACTTAAATTTAAATGAAAGGAAGCAAAAACATTTTTTACGCTCATTGTTTAACCAATTGTTTATTTTTTTATATCATTTTTTTTTATCATTGAAGGTAACCTACCTGTCATATTGGGTAGTCCAAAATTAATTTTGGATTGCTAATATAAGCAACAGATGCTTATGAGAAAAAAATTATATCATTTAAAAATCATTTAAAAGAGTAATGTAAGAGTTATTTATAATTATATCATTAAAATAAAATATATATGAATTTTTAATGATTATATAATATTGTAGAAATCAATTAAAAAAAGCTAAACAACTTAAAATGGGTTACTTAAATTACATTCATAAAAGATGTTCTACGTAAAATAATTTTAAGCGAAAGCGAGTAATGATTTTGAGTCTTGAGTGTCACATACTCAAATTGACCGAATATTTTAAAGCTCAAATTTAAGTGGATGCACGTAAGTGAAAATGACCGAGTAAGTAAAAACAAATAAGATACTTTTGAGACATAAGCGTCTCTTGTTAAAATTGGCCACAAATTTTCAACCTTGAATTTAAGTGGAAACAAGTAAGTGAAAGTGAGTTATTCACAAAAAAAATAAAATAAATAAATAAATAAATAAAAATAAAAAAAAGAAGTGAAAATGAGTTATTCATCAAAAAAAAAAAAAAAACCTAAGTGAAAGTGAGTAAGTGACAGCAGGTAAATTCTGTGGTGGATCATCTTGTAAGCATCATGAAAGGAGATCAGTGTCAGATAAATTAATTAAATATTGTACGCACAAAATCAAATATTGGTTACTTATTACAAAAATGTTTTGAGTTTTGCGAGTTAGTCCATGGATAAAAGCATCGCTTGAGGTTAATTTGCAAATTTTTTATTTGAAAGATTAGGGTAATTGAAACCTCTAACGGAGTACCACGGTAACGCGATCTGGCGAAGTCGATAATAATAATAATAATCAAAAGTGGTAACGTGCACGTCTTTGTCATTGGTGGAGGTGAACCTGTCACCCGTTGTATGCAGTTTATTGGAATGAAGGGTGTGAGCGCAATGGTAGAAGTTTCATGCGGCGATGACACAGAAGTCGTTTTATTGTGTATGTTCAACATTTTGGTGTTTAGTTTGGTATAAAGTAATTTGGGTGCTCTGGAGGTCTAGGTAGATTTTGATTTTTTCAGACTCTGAAGGAGGAGTAGAGAAGGATCAAGAAATGTTGGAGAAAATTCAAATTCTGACGTGGGAATGGGTCATGGTTGCCGGTAAGTTCTCAGATTCTTTATCAGATTGGATTTTAAATCCAATGGAGGTTATAGAAAAGATAAAGGTAATTAAGGAGCAAGTTTTTATATCAACAACCGGTAGGAGAATATGCTCGAACAGATGGTGGACACACAAGTTAATTTGTAGCTACCACATGCTTAATTTTTTTGAAGACGATTCGTATCTTAATTGTCACAAGCAGAATATATATTAAAAGGAATATTGATTTGGATTGCGTTTTGTTTTGGTTAATAATGGCTTTGATTATATACATTTCCCTGATACGTACGGAAATTCTTACAACATTGAATGGTTTGAAGTGCAGAAATATGCTAAGATAGGAAGCTTCATGAGAAGTCTGTACTTCATGTATACATGTTCTTACATATTGACCATTTTCTTTGTTTACTCACTTTTTAAGCTGCACTTTTTGTACTATGATATTTGTACTCTGGCTTGGTTTATGCACTTCTTGTGCTAAAATTCAGTTTTCTTTAATAAATACATTCTTTTTGCCTTAAAAAAAACAAGTTGATTTATGGAAATTTTATTGTCGAATGGAATTGTTTATTTAATGTACAAATTGAAGACAACAAATGCACAAACAATACAATTTCGAAACAACTTTCCAGAAATCACCATTAATGTTGAACTTGCTGAGATCTAATATGCCTTTCATCCTTTGAAGGAGGAGTTGGTGGAGATGCTGGAGGTCCCAACACAAGCAGACACAGCTGTTCACTCAGTTCTATAGACCTTATTTTGAGCCAAACATAAGTATTACATATATTTTTAAAAAAGAGCTAGCACTTGGCAATTTTAAAAAATTTCAAAATACACTGTTCGTTACCGATTACTTACAGTGTTTACCTATTATACGAGGTAGGGGTGGGCATGGATCGGATTTTTAAGAATACAATCCATATCCAATTCATGTCTAATTAAATGGATTGGATTTTAAATCCATATCCATATTTTTTTAAAAATAAACTAGATTTAAGATCCAATCCATTTAAATGGATATGGATTTGGATATATCCAATTTATATCCACTTAAATGTTATAAGATTTTTTTTTTACAAATTTTAGTTATTAAATACTAAAAAGTGAAAATTTTGTACAAGTCCATTAAAGAATTATTTTCAACTAACCTTGGTCAAAACTATTTTTTTATCGATATTGGTTAGTGTATTTTTGGCATATCTCAACCAAAGCAATTTCGATAGATATTGGTCCAGACATTTTTAGTCCGGCATCAACCAAGACTATTTTTTTGCTAACATTAGTCAATGCATTTTCAGTCGACATTGGTCAATGATGTTTTTGGTCGATCTTAGCTAGAGTTACTTTTTGGTTGAGGTCGACCAGAATTTTTAGTCAATGCACTTTTTGGCCGACATTGACTAAGAGTTTTTCGATTAACATCGATCATAACTAATTTTTAGCCGACATTGGTTAGGATTTTTGTGACTAACATTGGTAAGGTTTTTTTTGCCGATGTCGATCATTGATATTACCTAAATTTTTTTGTTGGAAACAACTAGGATTTGTTGGTCAACATTAATCATGACTATTTCTTTTGATTGGCGTCAATTGGAGAAATATTTTGACCGACGTCAACTAGGATTTTTTGGATGATGCCGATCGATGATTTTTTCAACCGATGTCGGCCAAAAAATAGTCTTGTCTGACGTCGACAAAAAAAAACTATAGTCGACGTCGAGTGAAAAACCTACTTGATGTCGATAAAAAATAATTTCAACAAACATCAACAAAAAAATTTAGCTGACGTCGGCATAAAAATAACATCGACTGATGTCGGTCAAAAAATAATCTTAATCAATGTTGATTAAAAAAAATCACCAACATTAACCGAAAAATAGGCTCAACGATAACAACTTAAAATTATCATTAGTGAACGTCGACCAAAAAAATAGTCTCAAACAAAGTTGACAAAAAAAATTAAAAATCCAGATATCCAATCCATATCCATTTCATATCCAATTAATTGAATTGGATTTAAAATCCATAAAAATGGATTTGGATATGAAACTAATCCATTTAAATGGATTTAAAATGGATTAGATTGGATTGGATATAGATTATTTTATGGATATGGATTTTTTTGCCCAGCCTTAATACCAGGTCAAAAATTTACTTGTCCACGGCTAGACCATTTGCTCAAATGGTCCACCAGAGACTTCACCGAGAGAGCAACCTTACTTCCTTGTTATTCTGAGTACCATTGGTACTCCTAATAAATTTCTTTTTTTGCTTAAAACAAATTGAAAACAAGTAAAATGACATTAATATGAGAATGTAAAACCACAAATTGCGTATACTACCTTTCCGAACTTTCGATCAATCAACTTTTGCTTAGACCACTTTATTGAATTATTAACCTAGCAAGCTTTTTATTTGTCTTGCCTTACTCTTACTCTTAGATTCTACTTATGATTTCGGTTTGCATTAAATGCATTTTTTGTGTCAAAGTTTGTCTTTGTTACAAATTTCATCCTCACTTATTTTTTTTTCGTGAATTTTGCTCTCAAAGTTTTTTTTTTTTAAAAAAAAAAGTGACAAATTTTAACCTTTCGTCAATTGTCTATTAAATTCGTTAGTTGACCATGAAGATATTTAGGTAAAATTTGCAATATTGTGAAAATATATGAAAGCTATATGTGTAACATTGTCAAAAATATGAAGAAAAATGTGTAACATTGTGAAAATTTGAGACAAAAAGTGAGGAAAATAATAAACAATTTAGCGGACAATTGGAGGAAGGTCAAAATTTGCAATTTTTTGAAACTTATGGGCAAAATTGTCAAAATAAATAAATATATGGGGACAAAATGCAGAACAAAGTCAAACTGCAATTGCAATTGCAATTAAGCTGTTTCAGTTATGTATTGTTATGCAAAGTACTACTTCACCACATTTGAATTTGGGGGACTTGGGATGTTGTCGCCCATTTATATCCATGAACATCAGTGTTTTTCTAAAGAAGACATCTTTCACAGTATAGCCTTTGGACGATTTTTGGGCCAGGATAGACAAAATAGGTTAAAAGAAAAAGAAAAAAAAAATTGCCTTTTGTAGATGAGGAAGTGTCTGAAGAGAATATCAAGAAGTGGTGTGGGGCAAGTTAATTTTGGACCAAGGGACCAAGAGAAAAGTCCTTTGGAGAGAACATTCGGACAAGCCATTATATACGATCTTATGTTAAATCAAGTTGGCCTCTAATTGTCTTGTCTCTACTTACCCTAAAAGACAAGAGCAAGGAAAAGAAGGTCGTTCAATACCTTAATTGCACCCCCTTAAGTCTTCAATGTTCACAAATAACGAACTCAAGATTTTTACTTGATGCTATTGAAAATCGTGCTATTCTTGTGCAGTTGTGATGATGGATCACCAAGTCTAGGATACCTTGAAGAATCGTCTAGTTTAACAGTAGATGTACATTAGTATATATATATATATATATATATATATATATATATATATATATATATATATATATATATATTTTTGTTGGTGATCAAAGCATTAGGATATGATACTGAATCTAGCTAATTGATGTTTTCCCCCACAATTTTAAGGATTATTTTCATCTCTTTTTTTTCCATCTAATCCCTTACTATTATATTAAAAAAATAAACTATTTATTTTTAACATTTATTAAAAAAATCTTCTTTTGGTAGTAACTTTTTAAAAAAGGTTTAATGTAATGTATTAATTATTTTTAACAAATATTCTTAAAGCTGGATTCTCGTTCATTAATAACATCGTGAAATGGGTGCATAGAAAAAGGTAGGGTATCTCAAAGAAAAAAGGTAGGGTACACTAACTAGTAACCGTTATTTTATGTTATTAAACAAAAATGTATCTACTGTAAAAAAAATTTATCTACGTATTTTTTACGTTATCTACATATATTATTTAGTTTCTTTTGTTTTTATTATTAAATTATTAAACAAATAATATAATTATTAGGGTAGAAATAAAAAATTAATACCTTTAAAAAATAGCAAATTAATAGTTAATAAAAAATATTTAAAATATTTACACTCACCGCTACCCTGTGTTGTACGTAATTGTAAATGTGAAACTCAGTAACCTGCACTGTAACGGTTTGGTTACAGGCGCACAGTGAAATTAGAGAGAATTAGAGAATATGGGAGGAGAGAGAATTTGAAATCGAGAGAGAAATTCAGCGATTAGTTATTATTCCTTTCCCCTGCTGCCACTAAGGTTATTTCTAGTATCTCCTTCACTATTCTTTTTCTAATATTCAGTAATTGATCGTAACTATACCAGACAAGTAATTATAGAAAAATCCACAGCATTACATAACAAACTCTTTTAAGTAATATGGCCTTTTTGTTACTCTCCCACTTTTGGTCTTTTTCTCACTTGGGCCCTTAACCTCCATCTGGTCCATTACATTGCTTCCCCCTTGCAATTTCAACTTGTCCTCAAGTTGACTAACGGGCTGAATCAATGGTACCTGAGGAAGCTGTCCATCTGCTGATAAAGTGAAAGGCACTATCAACGGTGTAGATGAAACTGCAGAAGAGGAACCAATGGGAACAAAAGAAGCTGCATCGAGCACTGGGTTCAACGTAGAAGACACAAACGTAGTCTTCGTAAGTGGAGAAACTTGGGAGTTGAAGGGACATTGAGAGGCAGTGGCCTTGATAGAACTGGATTCCTCTGGATTTGCTGTAGCCTTACTATCATATTTCTCGAGAGGGGAAGGAGCCATGGTTGAAGGAGCATGAACCATACCTGAAGTGGCAGTCGGAAAGGTTGTGTGATCTATGTCGAAGGGTGTCGACGGTGTCGCCAACGGGGTCTTGAGCAACGGCTTTGAAGACAGAAAGGACTCATCTTCCCAAGTAGAATCTTCGGGAGGAAGATCGGTCCACTGAACCAGCACTTGAGGGACCCGAACACCATTCCGCCAAATTTCCCGCGAGCCCACAATCGCCAAAGGTTCGTGTTTGAGTGGGTGAGTACCAGCTGCAGATGGAAAAGGATGAATCTTGAAGGGTTGGCCATCTCGAAAAGGTCGGAGTAAAGATACATGGAACACCGGATGTATCTGTGCGGAACTCGGAAGCTTCAGTTGATAAGCCACTGGTCCAACCTGTTCCTCCACCTCAAAAGGCCCGTAATAACGAAGGGCTAGCTTGTGCGACGATCGTCGTACGACACTCAACTGACGATATGGTTGCAAACGGACGAGCACCTTGTCGCCGGGGTTAAAAGACCAATCTTTTCTGTGTTTATCTGCTTGCGCTTTCATTGCTTGTTGGGCTTTAAACAATTTCTCCTTTAAGATACTAAGGAGAATCGTCCTGTCAGCCAGCGTGGAATCCACAGCCTCATTGACCGAACCACCCAAACAGTAAGCAAGGAGACTCGGTGGCGGTCGTCCGAACATAACTTCATAAGGACTAACACCCGTAGACGAATGGAAGGACGTGTTGTAGTGGTATTCAGCGAGGCTCAAGAACCTGGACCATCTTGACGGATGAGCATGGCAAAAAGCTCTGAGGTAATTTTCTAAACATCTGTTGACTCTCTCGGTTTGACCATCCGATTGAGGATGATAACTAGAACTAAAATGCAATTTTGTTCCTTGCAGTGTGAATAGAGTTTTCCAAAAATCACTGAGGAAAAGAGGATCACGATCGGATACGATGGATTCGGGAATACCATGAAGTTTTCCCACAAAATCCCAAAAATTCTGGGCGACCTTCACTGCAGAATAATGAAAGGCCAAAGGAACGAAGTGCGCTGCTTTGGAAAAGCGATCCACCACCACCAGAATAGCTGAATAGCCATGTGAAACAGGTAAATGTGTAATAAAATCCATGCTTAGATGGGCCCATAACTTGTCTGGTATCTGCAATGGTTGAAGTAAACCCAGGGGAGGGTGATTGGGCGGTTTTAATTTCTGACAAATCTCACATTGTGAAATATACTGTTTAATATCCTGTCGAATTCCTTTCCATGTAAAATGACGAGTAATGCGCTGCAGGGTCGCCTGAATGCCGGAATGACCTCCTTGAACTGAAGAATGATACTCATGCAAAATGAACGGAATCAAAGAAGAGCCCGCTGGAACAAAGATGCGAGAACGATGCAGAAGTAAACCATTACGGATTCTCCAGTCAACCATCGCCATGGGGTTGGTACGTATTTCCTTGAAAACTTCTGCAATATAAGGATCATGTTTGTATTCAGATTGTAAAACTTGAGTACGATTGAACAGTGGGCCAGTAATGGCCATGAGCTGGGTGGGGGAGCCCTCAAAATTCCCTTGGGTCATACGAGAAAGACCATCAGCCACCGTATTAGTCTTCCTGCTTTTGTATGTGATAGTATAATTAAATCCCAACAATTTGGACAAAAATTGTTGCTGCTCAGGAGTTTAAATAACTTGACTCATCAAGTTATGTAAGCTTTTGTGGTCAGTCCGAATGGTAAATGGAGACCCCAGCAGATATTGGCGCCATTTACTAACTGCAGAAGTAATAGCAAACATTTCCCTAACATAAACCGATTGACGCTGCATAGCCGGAGACAGCTTGTGACTATAAAACGCTAATGGTTTCTCATTCTGAAGCAGAACAGCTCCCACACCCGTCCCGGAAGCATCAGTTTCCACAACAAAAGGCTTAGAAAAATCCGGCAGAGCTAATATAGGAGCAGTGATCAGACGTTGTTTAAGCATATCAAAAGCTTTAGCAGCGTCTGGAGTCCACACAAAAGTAGACCTGGCCAAAAGATCTGTGATAGGACTAGCAATAGAGGCATATTCAACATCAACATCAACATCAACAGCACCTTTAACCCAAATTAATTGGGATCGGTGGTAGATGAACCCAATGATAAATCGAAAATAAAGCAAAAGAGAGAAACAGAGTTAAAATAAAAGAATGGTGAGAGGAGAAGAGAAAAGAAGAAGAAAAGAATTAAAACAGGGAACAACTGGAACATAGAACTACTAAAGAGTTTAACCCTCCATCAGACTTATAGCTTTTCTCCACTCCGTCCTAAGACATACCGTCCGCCAATCTAAATCCCACTCCATTAGGTCTTGTTTAACTACCTTTCCCCAGGTAAGTTTTGGTCGACCTCTACCTCTATTTGTATCTAGCTCTTGGTAACATACTCTTGTTCTAACAGGAGCATCTAATGGTCGTCTCATAACATGCCCAAACCATCTCAATCTATGCTCTCTCATCTTTTCACATACTGGTACCACTGATACCTTTCGTCGAATATCCTCATTTCTTATCTTATCCATCCTCGTGTATCCGCACATCCACCTTAACATCCTCATTT
>PYAF01000125.1:317273-333608 GCA_007407185.1 Glycine tomentella | reverse complement strand
AAAACTCACACTTCATATACTCCGTCTTGCTCCTACTTACCTTGAATCCTTTAGACTCCAAAGTGCTTCTCCACAATTCCAATTTTCTATTAACGCCATCTTTGGTCTCATCAATAAGTACTACATCATCTGCAAAGAGCATGCACCACGACACTTCTTCTTGAATATCTTTCGTTAGTTCATCCATCACTAAGGCAAAAAGATAAGGACTAAGAGCTGAACCTTGGTGGAAAAGTTAAGTTTAAGGTCCGACCGAGATTTGAACTCGGGTTACTGGATTCAGAGTCCAATGTCCTGACCACTAGACAATGATAAATTTACGGTAAAACCCCGAAATACCCAAGAAAACTCGGACTTGAGTGATATTGCAAGGGATGGGCCAATCTATAATAGCTTGTAATTTATCCTTGTCAGGAGAGACACCCCTGCCAGTAATGATATGTCCCAAGTAAGGAATTTGCAAACGAGCAAAAGAGCATTTTTCCAGTTTGGCAAATAATGAATGCCTCCGTAATATAATAAAAACAGCCATTAGGTGCTCTAGATGTTGTTCCGGGGAAGAACTGTAAACCAAAATATCATCAAAAAATATGACAACAAAGCGACGAAGGATAGGGGAGAAAATATCATTCATAGTTGCCTGAAATGTAGCTGGTGCGTTAGACAAACCAAAAGGCATCACCAGAAATTCAAAATGGCCATGGTGAGTACGAAAAGCTGTCTTGTAAATGTCAGGTGGATGCATCTTGATCTGATGGTAACCAGATCGTAAATCCAGCTTAGAAAAAATTGTGGCTCCATGTAGTTCATCTAATAATTCATCAATAGTTGGAATAGGAAACTTGTCCTGCACCGTAATGGCGTTTAATGCTCTATAGTCCACACAAAAATGCCAAGTACCATCTTTCTTTTTAACAAGCAAAACTGGAGAACTGAAAGAGGAATGACTGTGTCGAATTACCCCAGAATCCAACATCTCTGTCACCAGCTTTTCTATTTCATTCTTTTGGTGATGTGGGTAACGATAGGGGCGCACCTGCACTGGTTTTGAATCAGGTAATAAATGAATATGATGATTGTAAGCCCGGTCAGGCGGAAGAAAAGTTGGCGGCTGGAAAATATCAGAAAAGTCCTGTAGTAACTGATCCAAACCCGGAATTGGATTAGTAATAGAAGAACTATCATCAGATTCAAAGTCCTGGGTAGATAAACACATTAAACAAGCAGAAATGGAGTCCTGCGCCCTGAGTTTGTGCAATTGTGAAGGGCTAATCTGACCTGTCAAATTAGTAGTATCCCCACGAAGGAAGACTGGAACATCATTATGAGTAAAGGACATGGTCAATGCAGCATAATCAGTCATAATAGGTCCCAAAGTAGACAACCATTGGATGCCCAACACAATATCGGCCCCCTTCAGATCAATCACATAAACATCAATGCTAAATAGATGTGATTGAAGGTCCACCGGTACAACCTGACATGAAGCGGAGCATAATAAAGCATCACCATTACCCACCCGAACCTTAAAAGGTGTTATGGCATGCAACGTCAAACGTAGATGAGAAGCCATGCGAGCAGTGATGAAGTTATGCATACTACCACCATCCACCAGAATTTGAACTGACTGTCCATGGATTGTGCCTTTCATACGAAAAGAATGGGAAGAGTAGTGACCAAAAAGAGCATTGAAGCTAATTTCATGGAATCCTTCTGCAGGTGGATTGTCCAACTCCTGAATCGGAACTTCCGAAATCTGATCCAGTTTGGAATCCGGTGGTTCATCATCAGTCCCCTCCAAATATAGCAAGGTGGCTCGGCCCTTACAACGATGTCCCTTGACAAAAATTTCATCACAATTGTAACACAGATTTTTATCACGTCGAGCTTGCATTTCAGCTATGGTTAAACGCTTAATAGGTACAGTAGATGGCAACTTAGGAATATTGGGAGCAGGTACAGTAGCAAGTGGTGTAGCAAAAATTGGTGGAGGAGTGGTAGGAGCTCTCGGTACCCAAGGTTTAGAAGCACGATTGTCGTTAAGTTGATCCTCATAAATTTTTGCAAATGCAAAAGCAGAAGTGACATCCGTTGGACGATGTACCAGCACCGCACGACGTATGTGTGGTTTTAAACCCGAAATAAACAAGCTCTTATGCATTATAGGAGTGAGATCAGGTATACGTCGTGCTAACAATTCAAAAGCTGTTTGAAATTCAGTAACTGAACTGGTTTGCTGCAATTTGGCCAAAGATCCCAGTGGATCTTCAAATTCAGAGGGTCCAAAACGTTGGTGAATAGCCACCACAAATGATTGCCAATCAGGTAATTGACCGTGAGCATAAAGTGCCTCAAACCAACAAGATGCAGGCATATCTAAATTGAAGGAAACCAAATCAAGACGGTCTTGATTAGGGACTTGATAATAGCGAAAATACCTGTCCACGGCAAATAACCAAGGTCCCGGGTCTCCCGAACCAAATCTGGGAAAATCAATCTTCATGGCCCGAATGGGATTCGCCGGCCGCGGTGGAACTGCTCCTAAAACTCCGTTCTGGTTTTGAGCTTGCAGAGCAGTTAATTGAACTTGCATTGTCTGAAGTAAACCAATTATCTCTTGGATCTGACGATTAGTATCGTCCAAACGTTGAGTCTGCAGCAACTCAAAGGTTTCCTGCGATGATCGAGAGTCCTCTCCAAAGTAGACAGTTGTTGCTCATGATTATGAACCTGGTGTGCAAGGTCACGGAGCCTGGTATTCTCGGCCATAACTCAATGAAAGCACCAATGTAACGGTTTGGTTACAGGCGCACAGTGAAATTAGAGAGAATTAGAGAATATGGGAGGAGAGAGAATTTGAAATCGAGAGAGAAATTCAGCGATTAGTTATTATTCCTTTCCCCTGCTGCTACTAAGGCTATTTCTAGTATCTCCTTCACTATTCTTTTTCTAATATTCAGTAATTGATCGTAACTATACCAGACAAGTAATTATAGAAAAATCCACAGCATTACATAACAAACTCTTTTAAGTAATATGGCCTTTTTGTTACTCTCCCACTTTTGGTCTTTTTCTCACTTGGGCCCTTAACCTCCATCTGGTCCATTACATGCACTTATTTATATTTTATATATGTACATGTATTCGTTCCGAGTAGTCATTACAATTACAAACAAACAACAAAAGAAAAGGGAAGTAAGAAACCAGAAAATGGAATTATTTCATATCTTCTCAATAAACTAATTAAGAGAAATATATGTATAATCAATGATTGAGCTCCATATCGTAAAGGGACAGAAGCATTTTATTTTTCTTTTAGCCTACGAAAGAATTGCTTAATTATTTCTATAAAAAAAATGGCAAAAATACGAAGTTGAAACACTAATTCCACTTTACATTAGTACTAGTGATCGAGCTTAGAGAGGACAAAAATGCATGCTGAGGATGTGAGTACAGCAGCAGCGAAGCAAGCAAGATCAAGGCATGTGACTAAGGGAATGTCTTTGAACTTGTCTAACAGTCCCACCTGAAGAATCATCATCACTGCATGCCCAATCTTGGACTTTGCCTGTGCCATTGATTGCATCCCTACCCATCGAGGGGGTGACTGAAAAATTTGATTACACAAAGAATCATTAATGTATAAATTTAAGTTATGTTTGATATACTTACAAAATTATTATAAAAATAAATATTTATCATACATAACATTTGTAATTAAATGATGATATAAAACTGTTATCAGTGTATAACCTTTTTTTTTTATTAGAGTTTAACAGTCACACACTAACTCTATAAAATAATTTTAGATATACAATATCAATTAATCATAAATTATTGTTGTTTGTATTTTAAAAATTAATAAATTTATTATACATAATAATTTATAATGAAATTATATAACCTGAAAAGAGACAATTCAAAAATGCATGGATATATGCTATACCTTCATATAAAAGAGACCGAGCAAGTTTGATCCACAAAGCTGTGGTTGTGTTTCTTTACTAGTAGTGCTTGACCCCACAAACATGAAGTAAATACCGACCCCAAAAATGAGCAAGGCAGTACCCATCAGAAACGAGTCTGCACGAAAAAATGATAGAACATTTTCAATTAACTTTATCATAGCAGAACATGCAATAACAAGAAGGTAGAAGAAATTAATTATTACAGAGAAATTGTAATTCATACAATAAATTTGCATATTTTCTTGTACAACACAGAAAGATTTAGGTTAGCTGCAAAAATCAATAAATTTACACATTCAGACAGCTAAAGTACAGTAAACTAATCAGAACCATTAAATTAGTGGATGATTAATTTTTAATCTTGACAAATCGAATTTAAAACACAATACTTGAAATTGACTCATCTGATATTTATCTTCAGTTCTAAATTCTAGTTTGTTATTTGCGTAAATGCATGAAATTCTTACTATTACACTACATCAAATCTATTATTTCTCATGTCATGGAAGGTATTATATATATATATATATATATATATATAAAATTAAGAGTTGTATAATTAGTATAATAATTTTTTATTTATTTATGGACAAGTTCACTATAGTAGACATACCTATGGCTTCGATGAGTAGATGCACAAGATGTCCTTGATCCAACCTTTGAGATAACATATGGAAATAATGCGCGTATGATTCGATAACTAGAAGGCAACCCTGCATTTACGAAGCAACACATTCTGTTTATATAAAAGTTTTCTTTCTTGTCTTTATAATAACAAAAACATAAGGGAAAGGAAAATAGTAGACAAAGCTTCATAAATACCTCAACAAAACACAATACCGAACCAATTAAAGATCCAGCAACTGCGAACAACGTAAAAAATCTGCAATCGATTATTGCCTGCACAAAATAATCGTCATTTAACTCACCATTTACGCATATATATGCTACATGAGTATGTCTAACAGAAATTAATTCTAATTGGACTGTAACACAGAAAATGTGTCATGCATGACCATAGATCATAAGTTATAACTAATTAATTAACAATGTTGTTGCCTTTATATTAAAACCACAATACATCATTTTGGTTTTGGATTGTGGTCTATGATAACACGAGGGACTAAAGTTCACAAAATTTCCTCTTACAAAATTGGATTAGACATTTCAAGCGTAAAATTTATGAGACATTTTGGATAGAGTCTAATATTAATAACACAGATGATCTGATAAATCCAACAATAATCATTGAAATAAGTTCTAATATTATCTTAGAATATAAGTTATATCTTAACTCAATCTTATAAAATCATATTGTATTGAGTGTTGTCCCCCTACTTTATTTTGGTTTCCCACCAGGCATGGAAAATACTAAATATAGACATATCTCCTAACCGAGATTTTAACCTTGATTTATCATATTGTGCGAGACTAATCACTTTTACTAAACTCAATCTTATTAATATATAGTTGTCCTCCTATTTATATACATTAATTTATGTATATCATCACTTGACTTGAGATTTCCAAAAAGAAATGTTCATATATCAAATTGTTGTGAAAAATTTTAATCAGTAAATTTAGTAGTGGTGAAAGTGAGTACAAGTACTGTAAAAAGAAAAAAATAATAGACAAAATTATACAAGTATATATACACGTACCTTTTCAATGAGCATCTGTGGTCTTAAATTGCGTGGCTTCCTTTTGACAAAAGCCCTCAAAAAAACCAAAACAGCATTGCGAATACTTGCTAGCAAAGTAGCTAAATCTGACAAACCTTGTTGAATCACTGGTTGTGACGTGTTTATGTGGTTGGTGGTAGCGATAGTTGCCTTCACAGCCACCACTGGTTTTCTTTCTCCCTTCACAGAACCTATGTTATGATGATTTTCATTCAAACTAGCCCTACTTTGGTACCGTACACATTTCATGTACAAAGAAGAAGAAGAAGGAGAAGGAGCAAGTTGAATTGGCTTAGAGGAACGGCACAATAATCTAGTGGTTGTTGCCATTCACAATTGAATAGAATTGAGTTTGGTAAAATGTTTCTATTAGAATTTTATGGCATGGGAGGGTGTGTTAATATATACCACGAATTTTGCATGCGTCATGAAAACGAATTAGAGCGAAGATTCGAGGCATATATTTTTGGGTGAGTTTGGACACATGCTGAACTTTTGAATGGACTATAAAACTTTAGCAAGCTCGTCGCACATGCAAATTTGGGTTTCCGCTTTCCAGAACGTGTGGGCCCTTTTTAGTTTTGCATCGAACATGTGTCCCATTTGTATTTTTGAAGATCTTTTAAGTGTACTTGGAAATGGCAAGCATATTTTAGACTTTTTTTGTACAAATTGCATAATTTTGTATTTGAATCTAGTTTTCGACTTTTCGAAGAGTGTTAGGGACATTTCTTTTCACATAATTTTTTTATAGTTTTTAATAAATTTTAATTAATAAGAGAATATGTTTGAAAGTATGTTTTAAAGATTCTCATGTTTTATCAATGTTGAATGGATAATATATACTTAAATGAATTGTAATTTTGACGCGTTATTTCTTTAGGGTTGTTCATGAATTGTATTAGGTTGGATTTGTGTAGTTTTGTTTTTAAAAAAAAATAATCCAAACTAATCGGATCACAAATAAGTTTGTTTGAATTGGTGCAAAGGTATGAAAATTTAAATATGTTTTAAATTTTAAAATAATTTACAAAATAAAAGCAAAATAGAAATAAATATTAATGATACATAATGCATAATTTTACTGAGATATTTAAAATTAATAAGTTATATTTTCTTATACTTTTGAATTTATAATTTAATTAGAATAAAATATGTTTTAGCCTTTAAAATATTGATATTAATCCTTCTAAAAATATAATTTATTTTTATTGTTACATTAAGATAGAAACACGTTCTTAGTCTATATATGTGGTTAAAAACTAATTACAAACTTTTCATAAAGTCTAAAATAAAGTTTTAAAATATTTTATGGGATACTAATTATATATACTTTACTCTTTAGAATAAAGTTGTGCCGTGTAACAAGATAGTTGATTGTTTTTCTTAACTTTTGTTTTCACAAATATTTTATTTATTAATTTTCACAAATATTTTCAAAAAATACATCATGTCATTGACCCATCATGTCATTGACCCATATTTTTCTAATTCTTTTTTTTTCCGGATTTGTACTATAGTGCTCTATGCTCCTTCGTGGTACGTAGCATGAAACATAGCCGCCACCGCCAAGCTGTACCTAAGACTTCGGTGATTTTTTTACAGGTTTTCCAAGCTGTGGTCAGAGAAAGAAAGAAACTTGATTCTCAACCTTTAATTATATTTTTCAATTTTACAAAATTAATAAAACATAAAGAAAAAAATTTCAGCCACTAAAAATCATGACGGCAGGGTCAAAATGTGTGAAACCTAACTATTCATTTGCAACCCAGATACGTTATCTTTTACTGCTATTTTTGGAATTGTGTTACTTTTCTTTGCATGCGCTTCACAAATGACCAAACAATGTTGAGTTTTAGGGCATGCATTTTATACAAATACAAACCACTTTGCGTATTTGGTGTGGAATGCATAGTTAGCCAACGTAGTCCCATAGGTTACCGTCCATCTGCCAGTGTTCTTTTTTGCTGTCTTTGTTGTTAGTATGCATCTTGTTTTTCTTCCTTTTCATTTTTAATTGATATATTTTCATCAATTATTTTCATCTCCCCTGGTTCTTTTCTATAAGACTATTTTTAGAAAATGGTATATTCCTTTTTATAAAATAATTTTTAATTATTTTTTGTATTAACTTTTTTTCATAGAGTACACCCTTAATTAATTAATAATATTTTTAGGCAAAAACTAATAAATGTTGAAATTAATGAGATAAAACCTTTCTCTCGTTATTAGGATTGAAGAAAATGAGTAAGTGAAAAGCAATTAAGTGAAAGAGATATATGATTAATTTTTAAAATAAAATAAAGGATAATTTTTTTGAAAAAATTATAAATTATTGATAAATTTAATGTCATTATTAAATTAATTAACCAAATTTCTTAAAGAGTATAAATTAATTGAAAAGGTCTTTTTTTTAAGGGAATTAGAAATGTTGAATACTTTTGAATATGCCTTAAGTATTCGTAGGTTAGGCAACATTGATCAACTTGACGATTTATTCGATATATTGTCAAATTGATCCTACAAGTTATCCTTACTCTTTTTCACCCTTAAACTTGTATAAAGGTTGGGCAAGATCCTAGAAAAACATATAGTAGGTAAAAGGACAAGTAACATATATTGTTAATTACATTGTTGATTCATATACAAATTTGACAATCAATGTTTATTTGTAGGTACTTGCTACTTTGCTTGTTCGCTAGTTAGAACTTTCACGTACACTATCTAGCTATTACCAAAAGTAGTCTATCGTAGTAGGCATGAGTATATATAAAGACTCAACTATATAAATGAAAACACTTTTTTCAACATGTTTTTGCATTATTGATTATTATTTAGGGTTTTCAATTAAGATATTCAAAAGAGTAGTGTATTTGAAGATTAAATATTATATAAATAAGTAATTTATACTCTTTTAATTTCAGTCCTTTTATATGAAACAAATGAGTATACTAGTATTGTTTTGGTCCTAATTATAAGAAACATGAACAAACTTTAAGATGTATTCCTTGTTCATTTATTGTGAAAGATTAATTGTCATTCATTCTCCATGCAAGTGGATGCATTTATTGACCTATTACAATATAGGCATGGTTGAAAAAATATCATCCCATGAATTATGTGTAGTGTCATTAAGTATTAGTGCCACTTTTTGTTATGGGTATTTTTGGAACAAGATTTAAATTTATCATATTATTAACTAACTAACTTGTCTATTTTTATAAGTCTTGATGAATTAGCTATTTATTTCTTATATTTTTTATGAGCTATTTGTTTCTTATATAAAGAATCAGAGAGAATATTTTATAATTTTTAAATAAATAAAAAATTATTATTGGAATTTAAGATTTTTTAGCAGCTAGTCAAAATGGTTTTTCAAATAATAAGATTTTTTTTGTTTTAGATTTTAATCTTTTTATTAAAATGTTATTTTTTTCAGACCAGAAGTGCTTTAATTTCGTGTGAGAAAATCTAAAACAGTAAAATGAATACAACATTATGAAATTATAAATGAGATTTAATAAATTATAAGTACTATTTATATTATTTTTGTGAATTTTAATAATTTTTAGCTAACCATAAAAAGTATGTTTCAATGAGTGGAATCTCAAGATTTGTTAGAAGTACTTGAAAGTTATTGTAGTTAATCATTCACAAAACACATTCACCCACTTTTGAATTACTTCAATTTTAATTGGTATATTTACGAAAACTAAAAGTTCTGAAACTTAAATAATATTCTTAAACCAATGTAAGCATTGTTTATTAGAAGTCATGAATAGTATTGAAATAAATGACTTCATAGACCAAAAAATAAATTCATCTATAAATAATTCAACCATTCTTAAGAAATGATTAAATTTTACATTGTATTCGCTGAGAAATGATAAACAATTTTGCACACGTCTTAAATAGTGGGACCCTAGGTGAGGTGGGTTAACTTGATGGGTAACAGGGTTAGACAGATTGTCCCAACGGATATTTCTTAGTTAATATTAAGAGGCCAATTTTTTAAAATACTAAGATTTATTTAAAGATTTAAAAAAGATATATATTTTAGCCTAAAATAACGTCATTATATGTATTTTTTGAAAAATTCGTTTTGTGCTAATTGGTATTTTTATAGTACTAACAAATTAATTTTCTGCATCCAGCAAAGGTTGCAGCGCCAGCCGTGTAGTGTTCAGAGATTGTAACTTTTGCTGCTTTGTTTTTGTTTATTATTATTATTAACCTGACGTGAATGGAACACGCAACCTTCTGATCTGGAGTCAGACGCGCTACCATTGCGCCACAGATCCAACTTAATAATTTAGTTTGTTTTATTTAATAAATAATATATTATAGAAAAACTATAGAAATCACACCAAATAGTTTTTATATATAATTTTCATAAAAATTGTTTCCTACACTGTGTTTGCGAAACTGTTTACCGTTTTCTCAAGAATATACGGGTGTCACCGAATGTGTGTTTTTTCACTTTAACGAGTTTTTAACGGATCCAAATATAAGAGAGTTTGGTAATGGAATTTTTTAAAATTTTTCGGGAATTCTTCGTTAGGTAGTTTCTCACTTTTGGTGCTCATTTTAAAATAATATTTCTGGAAAAGATTATTTCTGAGAATATTTTTTGACTAGTTTTTCAAAAAAAAATATAATTCATGTGTGAATGTGTAAATCTTATTTTTCTAAGTTTAATTTTTTATTATAGGAGAAATATTATGTTACTCATTTAATATGATAAATAATTAAAATACCGATAAAATAAGACGTAAGTTTTTATATCAAGCAAAATTATCAAAATATTTCCAATACCAATCAAAAATATTTTATTAATTCCAAAAAATATGATACCTAAGAATTGTGATTTCTAAACATTAAAAAAAAACAAAAGAAATTCCTTTGCCAAACATCTCTTAGTGTTTCTCGTAATCTTGTCCACATATGTTCACTTCCTCGTAGAACAGTCAAACAGGCTAGCCTGGGTTGTTTGGGTGCGGTTCACCTCGACCCATCCTCTAAATGGGTTAACCCAACTCGGTCCACTTAGAGTTAGTCTTGAAAAAAATGGTCGAGAGTGGGTCTTAAGTCTCGACTCTCGACGGAGAGTAGATCGAGGCATGACCGCATGAAATGTCGAGCTCGAGTTGTCGTGACGGAGGGGAGTGTGTAAGTGGGTCGAGTCGAGGCCGATGTATGTGAGGACTAAGTAGTGAGAGCATTGAGGCATCGAGTTGTCGACGGAGAGAGAGAGGCGCTTGAGGCAAAGAGTGGCTAAGTGGATCGATGTCTTGATGAGATGTTGCGTTTGTTGTAACTTGTGTTGTTCAATTAGTAAATTAGAATTAGAGTTGCCCAGGTGGGTTGGTGAGTCTACCTAGCCCACCACGGGTTCAACCTGAGTGTGCGAGGTCTTAGGTGGGTCCGATTTATATTTTGAACCAATTGTGAAATTCATTAACTTTGTTAACTTAACCTGATCTGAATTTATGGTGGATCAGATCGGCCTACAGGTTTGAACTCGTTTTGATAGCATTACTAGTTTCTCGATATCTCCCATAAAAAATTTAAAATAAGACAATGACATTCTTACTCTTACATAATTTATTCTCTTACAAAATGTTTTATGACCCAATTAAATTTTATAAGTAACTTAAATTTGCGACAAATTAAATATCTTATAGAATTGTTTTTGAAACTTTTGGCTATGTCTATTTTTTAAACTCAGACATTATATTGTTGTGATTTTGCATATTTTTAGCTTATTCTTAATAAATATTACTTTATTGTTCATGTCCAATAAATTAAAACAATAACATTCAAGATAAATTTATAGTGTTAGTTAAATATAAAAAATTAAATTCAAATAAAATTTGTCACACTCTTCAAAATTTGTTTATGTTTATTTTTTTCATTTGGATGGTAACATTAAACGAGTATCACAAATAAAACAGGTCGATTTTATTATTGTGTTTATGTTAGACGATAAGGTTGAAAGAATTATTATTGAGTGAGAGTTCAAATTCCTTGATTAAAATTATTAAAAAAATTCAAATAAAAAGTTAGAAGAATAAAAATAAAAAATGATAAAATTATACTACTATTAAAATATGATTTATATATAAATTCGTCAATTGCGCTACTATTAACATAATAGAATGAGAGGACGAGTAGAGTAAATGTTAGTTGTATAAATCTTAAAAATTAAATGAATAATTAAAATGAAAATTAAGTTAAATAATCTGATGATTTCTAAATCGTTTTGTGTTATTTAGTCTTTTCCTATTAATTATTAACAATAGAAAGTTTTAGATGATAATAGTAACAAATTATTTTTTTGCATTAAAAAAAAAAATTTCTGCATCGTAATCGTTGCTGCTTTGTTATATTATTATTATCGCTGTTTATAAAGAAAAACAAAAAACAAAAAATCTGCAGTAAAAATAAAAAGGGTAAACATTGTTTTATTTTTCCAGTAAAAATGAACCTGACGTGAATCGAATACGCAACCTTCTAGCCATTTAAAAAAGAATATGACACTTGCTATTTACACTCCCCATTATTGCTCAGGACACCTGATTCCCCTTCTTTATATATAAAATACCGGTTATGCCCCTTTTCTTAAAGAGATATACTCTTTGGAATCCCATATTTTCATAATAAGTATATATTATTCACAAAAGATATTTTTAGTATTAAAAAATAAATACTTATCTTACTTCCCATGTTTATTAATGTTATTTTCATCCTATAATTAGTGATTTTTAAATCCTATTTAGTCTATGTAGAATTTAAAATTTTAGTTTTAGCTCTTGCTTTTAAGTGATAATATTAATGGATGATATAACACATATATAGGTAGCCTATTAAATCGTCGTCAATCATCACGAGTCTAATAGTACAAACAATCATATATAATTTTTTAAAATCTATTTTTAAAAATATGATTTATAAAAAAAAAATTTACACGTGATTATTTTATCAATTTTTTAATAATGTGACAAGTATATGCGAATATTATTATTGCGTATAACGTAAACTAAAATAAAAATACATAAATTAAGATTAAATAAAAAATCTTTAGAAGATTAAAATAAAATATCTATTTTATAGATCATTTGAACCTAAAAAATGTTTCTTGAACCGATCTCAACTTTACGATCCTGTGGCAGCAGAGGTTATCTGTCTCTGAGTATTAAATTACTGGAAAAAAGTGTTTGGCAATTTTTGTGCCTCGACTTGACTGACTTGAGTTTTGTCTTTATTATCCTTACAAAGACAAACGCAACACAACGTCGACTTGATTTATTATTTAATAATGTTCGTGAACACAAATATATAAAATATATGATTTAAAGAAATCCGTGTGATGCATGGTTTTAAAATCTAATTTCATTTAAATGTGATTAACATATTCTTATGAAACAAAGTCACAAAATTTATGAAAGCATACACCTGATGCATGAATTATTTAAAACCAGTTGTGTCTTGTAAATATATTAAATTCATATTTTATAATTTATAGAATTTTTTTATATATTATTTGAATTTTTAATATATTTGAATTATTTAATACATGTAATTTACTAGCCATGTCAATAAATATTTAAATATATTTTGACATGCACACATGTTTCAAAAAATTATTATTTTGTTGTGTTCTACGTAGAATTTTCTTCACTTTAACATTGTCTTGCATTCTTCTTTTTTATTTTCTTTTAAACAAAGTTGGTTTATTTTATTTTATTTTTTTAATTGTGTTATAAGTACAAATTATTTAATAATTTTATTGATGATTAATTTTTGTTAAAAAATAACATCTATATCCACGTGATAAAACATTCTATATAATACATTTTTAAATTAAATTAATTAAATATGTTAAAGTTATCAATATATACATTTCTTAGGTCCTTGTTATTTGGAAATCCGTTAGACTTGCAAGGCTTTGATTTTTATTCTACATGGATCTCTAATTTAGGCTATATTTTGTTTTGATTTAATTATATATTTTTTAGTTCTCACTCATATTTTAATTTATGGGAAACTTTATAGTATTTTCAATTTTAATACTCAATACTTTATTTTTATACAATTTAATTATTAAAATTAAGTTCCTCATTTCAAATTTCATCCAATAACGTATGAATAAAATTGTGAGGTGACTTTGATTTATACAAATTGGTGTAAGAAAGATAAATATATATTAAGAAAAAAAAACAACTTCTTGTAAGGACCCATTACCACACAATGTCTTCTAAGGACTTCAATGTAAGAAATTGTGAATCAAAACTATCGACCACTCCTATTACTACTTTATTGTCATTGTATAAATATTTATTTAAGGCAACTTAATCACATCCTCAAATTTGAAAAAAGTATTTTTTTTTCAATTTTTATTCTCCATGTCCAGTATCATTTCCCTTAAAAAGCTAAAGAAAAAACATATATAAATGTGCAATCTAAAATACATGATTTCTTTATTGATAATAATCATTTAATATCTTACCAAATTATTATCAATTTGCCACAGCATGTCAATCTTTTTTTGTTAATAGTAATCTATTACTTTATTTTTATACACTTTATACGAATAAATAAATAAATTAAAAATTTGCAATAATAAACAATTATATGTAAATTATTAAAAAAATTTGGAAGGAATAAATTATCATAACTTTAATAATATAAATTATTATTTTAATTAAATATAAAAAATGATAGCCAAAAAATTATAATAATATAAAAATTATACATGATGAAGTTTAAACTTAATATCCGTGCAAGGCACACCGGATTTTACGCTAGTAAATTTTAACTAAAATTACACAGGTTAAATTAAAGGGATCAGAAGTGTAATTATTATTTTTTTTAAAAATCATCTTAAAATAATACACGTAATAAGTAATTATTCCAAAAATTTGATTCCGAGAGTGAAACTTTCAACTACCTAATGCAAACTTTGTCAAAGTGAAATTTGACTACACCCAGCAATTAGCAAACTTTGTAAGCAATGTTCTAAGAGTTAATCTCATAGCTTTTCTTGTAAGGATACCGTATCAATTAAAGACAAAAGAGTAGGGAATCTAACTCTTTCAACAACAATTTAATTACATGCGCGATAGTGTAGGCCGTTTAAGAAAGTTTAAGAGAGTAAATGATATATGATATGGCATCTTAGATATATACTAAGCAAATAATATTGCATAATAGAACATGAAATCATGAATGCTGATTTAAAAGCATGAAACAAACGAATTGAGGAATGAGGGAGGTGTCAAGTTTTAGGAATTCAGAAAAATGTATAATTAACTCTTATTAAGTTTTTTTTGCTGAAATTCACTGTATTATTACAGTTCATAGGCAGAAGACATCAGGAAGGAACAAAGAAGTATACATTATTGAAAAAGTCCAAACGCAGAGTGGTTGGATGGTCACATTAAAGGAAATAAACTATTGTACTATTCTTTGTTTTCTCAAAGACAGAGGCAAATAAAACATTTATTTATGATCATACCCTAATTCCTCACTAGCTAAGATATAACCTTCAGCGTTTGACTAAAGCTTCAGAGATCTGATACTATTTGCAAAACTAGAGAAGAGATGGCTTTGGCTATTGTGGGAGAGGCACTTATCTCTGCTTCTGTGGAGATCTTGCTGGATAGGATAACTTCTGTGGAGTTTCGAAATTTCTTTGCCAATAGAAAGCTGAATGTTTCTCTCTTGGATGAGCTGAAGATAAAGCTGTTGGCACTCGGTGCTGTGCTCAATGATGCTGAGGAGAAACAGATCACTAATTCAGAAGTGAAGGCATGGCTTGATGAGTTGAAAGATGCTGTTTTAGACGCAGAGGATTTGTTGGACCAAATCAACACAGATTCTCTGAGGTGCAAGGTGGAGGAACAATACAAAACCTTTAAAAGCCAGGTGTGGTCATCACTTTATTCTAGCTTTAATCAATTCTATAGGAGCATGAATTCCAAGCTTGAAGCAATATCTGGAAGGCTAGAAAATTTTATCAAACAAAAAGATATTCTTGGTTTGAAAAGTGTTGCTGGCAGAGTCTCTTACCGAAAAGATACAGATCGATCGGTGGAATATGTTGTTGCAAGAGACGATGACCAAAAGAAGCTGTTGAGCATGCTTCTGTCTGATGAAGATGAGAATAATAATCACATAAAAGTGCTGACAATATGGGGCATGGGAGGTCTTGGAAAAACAACCCTTGCTCAGAGCCTTTTAAATGACGATGCAGTGCAGAACCATTTTGATCTCAAAGCTTGGGCATGGGTATCTGATCCTTTTGATGTGTTTAAGGCAACGAAGGCAATTGTTGAATCTGCCACTTCAAAAACTTGTGATATTACTAATTTTGATGCTCTTCGAGTTGAATTGAAGAACACCTTTAAAGATAAATTTTTTTTGCTTGTGCTCGATGACATTTGGGATATGCAGTATCATGATTGGTATCAACTAATAGCCCCTTTTAGCTGTGGGAAGAAGGGAAGTATAATCATTGTGACAACCCGACAACACAGAATTGCAGAAATCACTCGTACATTTCCCATTCACGAGCTGAAGATTCTTACAGATGACAACTGTTGGTGTATACTTGCTAAACATGCATTTGGAAATCAAGGATATGACAAATATCCCATCCTAGCAGAAATTGGTAGACAAATTGC
>PYAF01000125.1:273788-317173 GCA_007407185.1 Glycine tomentella | reverse complement strand
AGGGAAGTATAATCATTGTGACAACCCGACAACACAGAATTGCAGAAATCACTCGTACATTTCCCATTCACGAGCTGAAGATTCTTACAGATGACAACTGTTGGTGTATACTTGCTAAACATGCATTTGGAAATCAAGGATATGACAAATATCCCATCCTAGCAGAAATTGGTAGACAAATTGCAACAAAATGCAAGGGACTACCGTTAGCAGCTAAAACATTGGGAGGTCTTTTGCGATCAAATGTTGATGCAGAGTATTGGAATGAAATTCTGAACAGCAACATGTGGGCAAATACGGAAGTTTTACCAGCTTTATGCATAAGTTATCTTCAACTTCCACCACATCTGAAAAGATGTTTTGCCTATTGCTCAATTTTTCCTAGACAACATTTGTTGGATAGGAAGGAATTGATTCTGTTATGGATGGCTGAAGGCTTTCTTCCACAAATCCACGGAGAGAAAGCAATGGAATCAGCAGGTGAAGACTACTTCAATGAATTGTTATCTAGATCTTTAATTGAAAAAGACAAAAATGAGGGAAAGAAACAGTTTCGAATGCATGACCTTATCTACGATTTAGCCAGACTAGTCTCTGGTAAGAGATCTTGTTACTTTGAAGGAGGAGAGGTCCCAATAAATGTTCGCCATCTGACATATCCTGGCAGATATCTTGGTGTCTCTGAAAGATTTGAGGGCTTGTATGGGCTAAAGCTTTTGCGCAGCTTTTTACCACTATTTCCATATTATAGTAGTGTATCCAAAAGGGTGACACATGAGTGGCTGCCAACACTAACATATCTGCGAACATTGTCCTTGATTCACTATACAAATATCACTGAGCTGCCTGATTCAATAAGCAATTTGGTACTGTTGCGGTATCTTGACCTTTCCTATACTTCCATCAAAAGTTTGCCTGATGCAACCTTTAGGCTTTACAATTTGCATACTTTGAAATTGTCAAATTGTAAATATCTTACAGAGTTGACTGAACAGATAGGAGATTTGTTACTTTTACGATATCTTGACCTTTCCTTTACTTCCATCAATCAGCTGCCTGAACAGATAGGAAATTTGGTCAATCTACGCCACCTTGATATTAGAGGCACAAATTTGACGGAGATGCCAGCACAAATAAGCAAGCTACAAGATCTCCGTGTGTTGACTTCTTTTGTTGTAGGCAGAGAATATGGAGTAAATATCAGAGAATTAGGGAAGTTTCCTTACTTGCAAGGTACGCTTTCTATTTTGGGGCTACAAAATGTTGTCGATCCCGAGCATGCTTTTCAAGCTGACTTAAAGAAGAAAGAGCATGTTGAGGAGCTTACGCTAGAGTGGGGCAGTGAGCCACAAGATTCACAACTTGAGAAAGATGTTCTTCAGAACCTGCAACCATCGACAAATTTAAAGGAACTCAGCATAAGATACTATAGTGGCACAAGCTTTCCTAAATGGTTGGGTGACTCTTCATATTCTTATGTTATATACCTTTGCATCACTGATTGCAACTATTGCTTCTCACTTCCACCACTTGGACAACTACCTTCTCTCAAGGAGCTTGTGATAAAAAGGATGAAAATGGTGAACACAGTTGGTGAAGAATTCTACTGCAACAATGGGGTTTCCCTTTCATTTCAACCATTTCCGTTGTTGGAGAGTATCCAGTTCGAAGAGATGTCAGAGTGGGAAGAGTGGCTACCATTTGAAGGTGAAGGCAGCAAGTTTCCTTTTCCTTGCCTTAAGCGTTTGAGTTTATCAGAATGCCCCAAGTTGAGAGGAAACTTGCCCAACCATCTACCTTCGTTGACAGAGGTTCGTATATCAGGGTGCGAGCGGCTAGAGGCAAAATCACATGATCTACATTGGAACACATCAATTGAAGAAATAAGGATTAGAGAAGCAGCAGAAGACTTGTTGTCCTTGCTTGACAACTTTTCTTACAGGAATCTACATATTGAAAAATGTGACAGCTTGTCATCTTTGCCAAGAATGATACTAGCTGCCAATTGTCTCCAAATTTTGACTCTTAGGGATATCCCCAATTTGATTTCCTTCCCAGCCGATGGCTTGCCAACGTTATTGCAATCACTTTGCATTGAAAACTGTGAGAACTTAGAATTTCTGTCTCCCGAATCATGCCACAAATACACATCACTTGAATCTCTGACAATTTTCAAAAGCTGCCATACCCTGCCGTCCTTACCATTAGATGGTTTCTCTTCCCTACAATGGCTTGAAATAGTCGAATGTCCCAACATGGAAGCAATTACTACTCAAGGTGGAACGAATACTCTCAAATTAACTTATCTTGCAGTTAGGAAGTGTAAGAAACTTAGGTCACTTCCAGAACAGATTGATCTCCCTGCCCTTCGATGGTTACGGCTTTTTAAGCTTCCAGAGCTAACATCATTGCCCCCAAGGTGTTTGCCTTCCAGTTTACAAACACTCGTTGTTGACGTTGGAATACTATCATCAATGTCTAAACACGAGTTAGGTTTCCTATTCCAACGCCTCACTTCTCTGTCTCGTCTTTGCATTCTTGGTTATGGGGAGGAAGATGTTGTTAACACCCTGTTGAAGGAGTGCTTACTGCCCACTTCGCTGCAATATCTGAAGCTATGGAATTTTGATGATTTAAAGTTGTTGGAAGGAAAAGGGCTTCAACACCTCACTTCCCTCACAGAGCTTGTCATCTGGAATTGTAAAAGCCTCGAGTCCCTGCCCGAAGATCAGCTTCCATCCTCTCTTGAATTACTGGAGATACGTGGTTGTCCTTTACTAGAAGCAAGGTATCAAAGTCGGAAAGGGAAACACTGGTCTAGATACGTGATTGCTCACATTCCTGCGATCAAGATAAATGATGAAGTGATAATATGACCTGTGGCATGAGTAGGAAGTAGGAACCATCCAGAAGGTAAAAGAAGCCTTCAATTATTATGAGAAAGTATAGTGTAGTCATTATATTTTTACTTCTACTTCATGATTTCAAATTTTAATGTGGTCATTATATTCTTATTTCTACTTCATGATTTCAAAATCAACTGTGGTACTTTGCATAATGGGGTTTAATTTTATTTTAATTGAATGAATAGTACTGAAAAGCTATTTATTAAATTTTTTCAATTGTTAAGAGCTGGTCAACAGTTTTATTTTTTTGGAAGGATTGTCAAGAGTTGGACTATAAAGTTATATTTTAATCTTGTAGAAATGTGTTGTGTGATTCCTATTTCTATAAGTTAGAGATTAAAAAGAGACTATTTTTCTAAAAAAATAGGGACTACAAATTACATATTTCAAAAACTGTGAGAATAAAATTAGATGAGTTATTTTTTAAATACTAAACATAAACATGCCTATATTTATATATTTAACCCTTTTATTATTTTTGAAAGTGTCAGATTTATTTTTCAACTTGGAACATGTTTAAATAATTAAACCTTCTATTTATATAAAGGTTGATACTTTATGTTGTATTAAAGTTATGTAATTTCTTAATTTAGATTGTTGTTGGTATGGTGGAGTATAAGAACCTTTTTATATTTGTTTAAATTTGTTTCCATTTGTTAAAAGGATACATTTTAATATGTTTGATTAGAGATTGTCTTTTCTTGATTTTATTTCTAACTTAGTGTTTATGGCATATACTTACTCTTACTTTACACATGATATTAGTTCTTTTGTGTTTACTAGTAGATACTGAGTGGTGTAATTAGTGTGATGGATTATTGAGGCAAATTAATGCTAAGGAAGTAAAATGATGGACAATTCTTTTGTTTTGAATTAATACCGTGCTGCATAATTCTTATTGATAATATTGATTTGGAAATGTTGATACAGATGGTTGATGAGGTGCTGGGCATGCAATATTTGGCGACCATTTCAATTAAGTAGTCACTTTTCTTTCTTCACCTGGGGGATGGTTTCTATTGAATCATCTGAACCCAATACTAGAAATTTCCTCTATAACATTTGTAAATGGTACAAATAAATTTGTTGTATGTTGTCTATTGATGTTTTTTTATTTTATTTTATGTTTTTGACAAGCAAAAGATATTTTATTGTTGTGGTTTGTTGATGTTAATGTTCTATTATCTGATTTTTCAACAGTGAAACCATCTTTGTAAACGAAGAATGTATTGGATGATATTTATTATGGTGTCGGACCATACAAGTTTATGCATACTTGTAATTGGATTTTGTGTTGGATGGCTGGATGATGATTAATATTCGATTCCTATTTTTGTTTGTATTAAATTTTAAGTTAACCCTGTTCATTTGTCCTTATATTCTCCAAGTTGAATAATTAATTTAAAATATTTTGATTATAGTGCAAGCTTGCAAGTGAATGAAGTGATTGATTATGTGTGAATATATAGAGTTGTGGGCATTGTTATCAAATCCGATTGAATGAAGTGATTGATTATGTGTATATATAGAGTTGTGGGCATTGTTATCAAATCCGATTTAGACTGGTCGGTCGGATCGGGATCGGGATCCGGTGACCTAATCAGGTTAGTTTCACTTTTGGACTGGTTAAGTAGTTGGCCGATCAAATTTGGCTGAGTCGGTCATCGAATCTTAGTTGGATCAATCTGATCCGGTCTGTTTTTTTTTTTAATTTGGATTTTGGTGTATGAACTTTTTTTTACTCAAAATAATATTAGTTATATACTTATATATAATAGATACATATATAATTTTAAATTCTTAATATATATCGAGTAAAATCAGGCTAATTAATGGTCCATTGACCCACTACTTCGATCAGGTCAATGACAAGATCGAATTTCACAACTATGATTATGGGGAATTAGTGTCAATAAGTTAAATTATAAATTTTGGTTTTTGACTATAAAAAAAAAACTAATAAAAGTGTAACAAATTAAGCATATATTTTTTATACCAATATCATCGAGCAACCTATGATTTTTGGCATTAGAATCTTTAATTAGATGTGGTATCAAATTCTTTTAACATTGGCCATCTAATTCTTTTATTTTTATTTATTTTTTTTTTGGTACTATAATCAACTTAATTACACAAGGAGTATTCTTTGCACTTCCTCTCCCACACTAGTACTCACTCCTTAATTTGGTACAAGACTTTTATAAGGATAAACCATATAAAACAATGTTGAATAACCCCACTAATCTAGCACAAAATGTTGTATGAACAAATTGTTCATAGTTTCATATTAGCATGTTGTTAATAGAACCTCAATAAGAATGATATTAAATTTTTTTGTTGATTTTGTGAGAATTAATTATATATTTTTTATTGATTTTTCTTGAATTCCATTGTAATCTTAGTTGTATTTTTCATTCTATTAGTTTGTTCCATTTTTTATTGTAACAAACCATTGCTTAAAGAAGAAACGTTCCTCTAGCTGGCTACCAAAGCACACTTCTCCAACATGGCAATCTTCTTTGGGTATCAATCACTAACAATGAAAACAAGTTAAGCATGACAGTTAATTTTGCTCTAATATTTCATATGTTAATTATGTTTTTTTTACTATATAACAAAATTTGAATTGGATATATATTGAAGATAAAACTTATTAATTCAAGATCTTGCTTATTGTTTAAATTGATTTCTTTTTCTGGTGGAAGAAGTTTGATGTTGCTTTATGTAAAAATCAAAACATGTAATAAGTAATAACCCTATATAAGGTTTACAAAGATACCTTTCACCATGACTTACAAACAAAGGACCATCAACAAGAATGGAATCAAAACCTTGGAATCGATACGATTAGATATCAGCTGGGTCACATATTATGAACATAGTAACCTTATATAGGTATAAAACTCCTTTCTAGACCATGACTTGTTTTCGTTTTGATTGAATCAACAGAAAACAACAATATCCCAAAGAAAAAGCATTCCACTATTTCATAGTAACAACTAGCACAAAGACACTCAAAGAAAGAAATATAGTGTGACACAATTTTATTATTTTTTTGGTACATGGAATCTTTTGGTGTATACATACAATTTGGTTTTTTTTATTACTAAAAAATCTAAAAATAACTATTCAAATATATACTAATATAGTAATATATTACAATGAAATGGATGGGGACCATGCAAGGTGTGTTAGGAGTTAGGCCGAGCCCAAAACGTACTAAAAGGCTAGACAACTTCAAAGAAATATATGGGGGTTTTGCTACATACACTATATATATTTCTAATACACTATATGTGAACATTGTGTGGACCAAAATACCTTTTGTGATTTGAAGGCTATGAAACTTATGTGTTTTTTTTTCATAAGTTAAAATATATTTTACGAAATAATTTAAAATAATGACGCAAGCAGGTCTGAGACCTTCACGTTGTTAACGTGATGCTCAAACCAATTGAGCTAATAGGCCAATTATGTTAAAAAATAATTAATGTTGATACATATAACATCAACTTTTTTAATATATATTTAATACACATATAATTTTATATAATAAATTTTGTAACAATTAATTTTGATCTAATAATTAAAATTTTTTTAATGTAAAATTAGATCAAACTTATATATAAAAAATTAATTATTACAAAATTTATTATGTAAATTATATGTGTATTAAATATACATTAAAAAGTTGGTGTTATATGTATCAACATTAATTTTTTTTAACATAACTGACCTATTAGCTCAGTTGGTCTGAGTATCACGTTAATAACGTGAAGGTTTTAGGTTCGAACATATGGATTGGGCAATCCGTAAAAAAAAATCCCCAATCCATAAGAGAAAAAAATTTACGAATTTTACAATACATAAAAAATAACACATACAAATTGGGCAATCTGTTAAAAAAAAACACTTATGGATTGAACCCAATCCGTAAGAGAAAAAAACTTACGGATTGTCCAATCGGTAAAAAAAACTCATACGGATTAACGAATCCCTAAGATTCTTGTATGAAGGTTACGAAATTCATAACCTTCAAATCGCGATAGGTATTTTCGTCCGCACATTGTTCTCATATAATGTATTAGAAATATATATAGTGTATGTAGCAAAACCCAAGATATAGAACCAATGTAACCATCTTTGGATTGTGGGCATATGATTCTGATTGGACATTAGCGAAATACTCTCTCCTAGACAAAAAAATGTCTACCACCCTTCACAAGACAATCATGGCTACCCAATTCCATAGCCTCTCTGGTAATTTCCATTTGGTTAAAGGACAACTAGAGCAATCAATTCTTTAAGTGTTCAATGTTGTGAAACAAATAGGGAGGAGTATTGGAATTTGGAAGGCAAAGATAAGGTTTTCTAAATTAGAGTAACAAAAATGGCCAAGTAACTCAACAGAGCTACTAACAAAGTTGAGGATTGGAATCCCAACAACAAACAATGTCAATGAATTCAAGAAATTCTTGAGCTCCTCCTTTGATGTGTTCTTTGAAACCTTGACCATGTGTTTGGATGGAGAATTCTAGCAATTTAAGGAAATTAAAATACATAGCATTTGAATTACTTGTAATTAAATTCCCTTCATTTTACAAATTATTTGTTTGGATAAAGCATTTCAAATTCTTTGTATTTCAATTTACTTGTTTAGATAAGTAATTCAATTTCCTCTCTATGTAAAATATTGTTTTTAAATATTTAAATATTAAAATTTCAATATTGAACTTAATTGAAAATAAATATTAACTACTTTTTAAATATATCATAATTCAAAATAATTTTAATAATAATTCAAAAAACAAAGATATAGAGAATTTACAAGCACCACCATATAAGAATCTTCATTTATAAATTTATAAAATATTTATGATACAAATCAAATCATGAGAAAATAAATTCAGTAAACAAAATCGTGAAAAAAGGTAAAAGAAGTACATACAAATAAGTGAGATAACAACTTATAATTTTAACAAAGCACATGATTTCTAACTATTCAATATTTTTACAAGAACAACTATAAATTGAAACTTTGAACGCATAAATCATTGGTTGTACAACTCTCATATTCTCTCCATAACTAAACAACCTAGATAATGCTAAGAAGGCAACACATTTTATTCCCATTGGCCCAGTGACTTATGCAGCGTAGGTCTGAATAATCTTTGGCCTGACAGTTTCAGATTGGACTGGATGTCTTCATCCTATATATGGTCCTAGGCAATAGTACAAGCATTGATCAATATTATCTATAATAAATATTTATATCAGCACAAGAGTAAATGAAGGCTTGGATTACTCATCAATTTACGAATAAAAAATAAAAATACTAAACCAGTGAATTAGAGATGTATTCTGATTTTGTTCACATAAAAAGAGAGATCAGATTTATGTCAAAGTCTCTGGAACTGGAAGTAGTAATAGAAAATGTATAAAGGATGGCTTGTTTGGCACTTAAGAGTAAATCATTGGGATTAAGGAAGAGTTGCAACTGATGGTACAACCATATTTCTAAAAATGGTGCAAACTAACAAAAGTAGGAGGCAAAGAATACCAAACAAACAAAACTTAGGACGAAACGGAAGTGGTCAGTATCTAAGAGATTCAATCCATGCAGAGGTGAATGGTGTATTATTATTAATATGATCAACATAATGAGTCCAGGATCTAAAATCCTTGAATAACAACTTGCTAACAACCACTCTTAATAGTGAGAATAACAACTCACTTAAGAATTTTATCACTATATTTTTCTCGCTTTAGATCAATGCTCCAAGCTATATGCACCTAGTTTCTCTATTATTCTAATTGGATAGTAAAACTTTTTTTGAGTTTTTCTATTTATTTTGTGTTTGATGCATTTGCTCTTAGGCAAAAGACATATGTATAAATTGGATTAAAATTGGATTTGGATCAATTTTTAAAATTAAATCTAAAATTTGATCCAATCGAATTAAAAAAATTGATTTTTTATTCTTTAAATCAATTTTATTTTTAATGCATTAAATTGATTTTTGAAAACTCATATTTCTAAGCAAAAAACAAAAATCCATAAAAAAGTCAACACCTTACACAGTGAGAGAGTCGTAATGAAAAAAAATTCACGACTCATGACACATTTTTATTTTTTGCAAAATCATATTTTTTTCTTTTCTCTTTTTATTTTAAGATTTATTTTGATATTTCATCTTAAAAAATCATATTTGTTATTTATTTTTAAAATTGGATCAAATTGATCATTCTAAAATAGTGATTGTTTTCGATTTTGAGATATAATTTTAAATTTTTTTTGACATATTTTAAGTATGAAACATGTCTTATTAGATTTATTTACATCAAAATTATAGAATCTAACCAATGTTAAAATTAAGAAGGAACCATATACATGATGAAAACATAGCAAGACTCATTTTTCAACAAACAACCAATATTATATTTTTTTTAATTGATCTTAAAGAATTAATTTTTACTATGTTAACGACTATTTTTTGTGAACATTAATTGAGTTTTATAATTTTATATAAATGAATCTAATGAAATAAATTTCATATATTAAGTCAGATTAAAATCTTGTCCTAAAATTGAAAATTTTAGAAGTACCGATTTGACTCAAATTTAAAAAGATAAAGGATAATTTTTTTAAATTAAAGGAAAAATAAATCTTAAAAATAAAATAAATTTAACCTTTATATATATATATATATATATATATATATATATATATATATATGGGACACATTTCTCTCTCTAACCATTATAAAAAAATAATCTATGACACTTGCTATTTACACTCCCCTTTATTGCTCAGGACACTTAATTCCCCTTCTTTATATTTAAAATACCGGTTATGCCCCTTTTCCTAAAGAGATTTATCCTTTGGAACCTCATATTTTCATAATAGGTATATATTATTCACAAAAGATATTTTGAGTATTAAAAAATAAAGACTCATCTTACTTCCCATGTTTACTAATTTTATTTTCATCTTATAATTAATGATTTTTAAATCTTATTTAAGATCTTATTTCAGTCTAAGTAAAATTTAGAATTTTAGTTTTAGCTCTTGCTTTTAAGTGATAATATTAATGGATGATATAACAAAATATAGGTAGCCTATTAACTCGTCGTTAATCATCACGAGTCTAATAGGAAAAACAATCATATATAATTTTTTAAAATCTATTTTTTAAAATATGATTTATAAAAAAAAGTTTTATACATTATTTTATCAATTATTTTAATATCATGACAAGTCAATGAGATGCGAATATTATTGTTGTGTCATGCTTGCTAATCAAAATTAAATATTTTTTTTAAAAGATTAACATAAACTATCTATTTTATAGATTATTTGAACCTAAAAGAAGTTTCTTGAATCGATCTCAACTTTACGATCCTGTGGCAGTAGAGATTCTCTGTCTCTGAGTATTATACTGGAAAAAAAGTGTTTGGGAGTTTTTATTACTCGACTTGACTGACTTGAATTTTGTCTTTATTATCCTTACAAAGACAAACGCAACACAACGTCACTGACTTCTCTATCATCCATGTCTCGCTACTACCCCTCACGTCACCACACACCATTGGTGCACCTCCACCAAACCCAAGCAATTTCAACACTCTTCCGGGGTCAGTTTCGACAATGCACTAATACTCATTACCCTATCACACGCTAAGGTTTTAAACCGGTTAATCGGTTATCCATTTCTCTCTCTCTCTCTCTCTCTCTCTCTCTCTCTCTCTCATAAATCGTAATCAGAAACACCCGTAATTTACAATTTTTGACTTAAAATAAATGAGAGAATGAACTTTCTATATAATACTTTTCTTTTTAATATCTGATTGTTGTAAGTAATATTATTTCTTAGTCTTCAAATTCATAAAACTTTTTCATAAAATATTATAAAATTTCATTCACTTTAATTCTTACTTTATTTTTCTTCATTATTAACTAATAAGGTTTAATATGCTTTTACAATATCGATTTTTTTAACCTGTGTAACTTTATACAGGATAAGTCTTATTAATTATCCACTCTTCAACTAACTATTACTAACTAATTATTATGATTTCTTAAAAAAAGTGATTTTTCCTCACGTATTTTTTTACATAATCTATTTTACCTATTAATAAAATAATGATAATTAATATTTATTTATTGTTTCTTAAAGCTGTACAGTCATTTCATTCTATCAAAATAGTATTCATCAATCTCAAGAGTAATAAGACTCTCTTATTACAACTAAAGTAAAAGGTCATTAATCAAGTTATTTTGGAACCTATAGAAAATTTTTGACGAAAAAATCCTGATGTTATAGAAGAAATTATCTTTTCGTTAAGAATGAATCATGATTGTATGAGTATATAAAATCTGCACTGAGTGACTGTGACTTTTCCAAGCCATTTGGTTATTTGGCCATTTGGCATATGTCTATTGAATGTGTAAAGCTTTGAAGAAGAACTTTCGTTTTGATAAAATTAAGCTTTGTTGCAGCGGAGAATATCACAGTGATGCGGCCAAAAAAAATGATTCAAATAGAATACTTAAGTTGAAAAGTTTCAGGTGGTGAATATGTATTAATTAATTACTATTTTATTGATTGAAAGAGAGAGATTAAATTAAGGAGGGTCTAAAAACTAAATAGGAGAGAGGAAATCATTTCTTTTAATAAATCATAATAATTAGTTAGTGATAATTAGTAAAAGAATAAATAATTAATAAGATTTATCTTATGCAAAGTTACACATGTTAGAAAAATCCTTACAATATCATGAATTAAAGTGCAAAAGTTTACTCACAAGAGTGATGAACTGATCATTAAAAAAACTTTCTCCCGTATGTTTTGGGTAGAAAATTAATTTGAATGAAATTAATTTTATAAATTAATTAATGTAAGTTTCCTAAAAATTTCTTTAATTTAAAATCTTTAGATTTATAACTAGTTTTTCAACATAAAACTAAATATACAAATTTAGACTTATAGCTAAAATCACGTTAACAAATAGTACTATTTTAACGTGATTCTCAACCATTTTAACATGAATCCAAAATAAATATTTTAATCAAGTTATATGTGAAACTTTTACTTAAATCACCAATTAATGTTCCTCTGGTTGAGCTTTTATACAGATAAGAAATAAAATGATACTACCATTATGCAATTAAAAAAATCAAGTATACTAATAGTATACTTTTGTTGATTCGTGAACGAGAAGAGAAAATGGGGAACATGTCTTTTTTTTTTTTTTTTTCCTTCTTTTTTCCCCGTATCAAAGTCGTGGACTTTTTGCTGAAATCGAGAATTGGGATCAACGAAACCAAAAAACCAAACCAACCAAACAGAACAGAATCATCGTATGACAATAAAAAAGGTTTGATACTTTTCATTAGAGTTTCAGTTTAGTTTCCAGAAAACTAAGACACACCGAAATAGAGAGAAAAGAAAAACAAAAAACAAAAAAGTTAAAAGTCTTTGGTTCATTCGAAGTGAATGGTTGACGGCGGAAATGGAGAGGGAGGAGGAGAGCAAGCATCGCCACCCTCGACGGCGGCACGTCACGGAACCACTCTCCGGCCACGCGCCTCCGTGGAGAGTGTTTTCAGCGGCGGGTATAGCCCCGTTCCCATGACTCTGCTCTCCAACTTCTTCGGCGACGGCGATGAGTGCAAGTCGTTCTCGGAGCTCCTCGCCGGCGCCATGATGGATCCCACCGCACCCTCGCCCATGCCCACCACCACGTTCACGCTTCCACCTGGGTTCATCGATTCACCTTCTCAAGTAATAACACATACTCTCATTTGCTATATTTTGTACCAACAACAACACATTACTAAAAGGTTTTATAGTTATGTATGTTTTAGGTTTTTATATAATTGATCATTTTGGTAAAATTGTTTTTAAATCATGAAATATGATTAAAATGTGTGTTACTAAAAGGACATATAGACTTGAGTTTAAAGTGAAACGGTTGATATCAGTGGTAGTAATTTGTCAGGATTCAAATATAAAATAAATTGTGCTAATTTATAAAATACTATAATTTTGACCAATATTAGTTATGATTTTCAGCAGAAATTACTTGTTACCAACACCTTAATTAAAATAATAGACTTAAGTTCTAGTTAGAAAATAGGTTTTCATTAATATGACTTTCATTATGAAAGTTGTCTCCACAACTCTTGAATCTTTAAACTTCATTCATTAGGGGTCATGGGATTCCTTTTGGGGAAATCTTTATTATGTTGGAGATTACTATTATAAGGAAGACACGGCTGAACTTTGTATTTGCTATTGAAAAGGTATTCAGGTTTTTTTTTTCCTCTTTTTTTTTTTACTAAACTTCTTAGTAAGTACTTGAGAAAAAAAATAAAAGAAAAAATAAAATAATTTTTTATAAATTAAAATTGGTTTATGTATAAGTTAAAAATAAGTTTTTGATAAAACTAATATAAAACAATTTCTACAACATTAGTTTATGTATAATTTAATTTTAGTTTATGAAGAAATTATTGTTTTTTGTCTTTTTTTAAAAGTATTTGTGAAAAGTTAATTCAAAATGTCATTAATGTTTATTTGGCGTGACACTTACCTAGAAATAAGAGAAATTATTGCATGTTTTAGGATTATTATGAGTCTATAATTTCAATCAATTTTCACGTTGTATATATTTAAGTATTTTAATTTATAAAAAAATTATTAAAACTCGATTACATCCTACATTAATACCTACTAGGATCATAATAAACATGAATTATGTAATAATTTCTCATAAAGCAGAACTGAATTACTTCTTCCCACCTAAACTTTAGGCTTATTTTTTTTAAAGAGAATCTTTAGGCTAAAATATGGTCCATGAGAGATAACTAACAAGAAAGGATAATAATAAATAGCTGTACATACACTTATTGTAAATGAAATTAAGGATGACTGAAAAACATAATATGAAAGGATAAGTGATGCAGCAAAACACAGCCAAGGTTTTTTGTCAAGATAACACTATAAAGTGTTTTCTTTCCTTATTCTCTTCACAATTTGACTTATAAAGCATGTAATGTAGGGCCAATTTGGAATAACACACCAGCAGATGCTAGCACAGATCACATCTCAGGCTGTGCAAATCCACTCTGAACATCCATTCTCTACATCAGCAGTATCTGCTACCTCATCATGTGCTGCACAACAGCTGATTCCACCCTCAGTGCCAGATTCTAAGGTGAAAGAATCCCTTGATTATTCTCACTCTGAACAAAAATTGCAGTCTTCTTCTGTGAATGTTGATAATAAGCCTAATAATGATGGCTACAACTGGAGGAAGTATGGGCAAAAACATGTGAAAGGTAGTGACTTCTCAAGAAGTTATTATAAGTGCACATGTCCAAATTGTCCTGTGAAGAAAAAACTTGAGCGTTCTCTTGAGGGTCATGTGACTGCAATTATTTATAAAGGAGAGCACAATCATCAACGTCCTCATCACAGTAAGATTGCGAAAGAAACACAAACTTCAAATGAAAATTCAGTGTCTAAGATTGATCTAGGGTCTAGTCAGGCCACAGGTGAACATGGATCAGAAACAAGTGATAGTGAGGAAGTAGGTGACCATGAAACTGAAGATGAGAAAAATGATGAACCTGATGCCAAGAGAAGGTAAGGGTTAATTAGTTCATGTAAACCTGTTCATGCTACCAAGGGGGCCTAGTTCAGTTAGTTGAGCAGAGTGTGTGAGTGTTATAAACTCCCTGGTACCGTGTTCAATTTCTACGGATCATTTTTTTTTTCATGCTTGGGTAATTATTTGGCTTTTATGTGATGTTGGAAAGTTTTATGATTCTGCAGAAACACAGAAGCCAGGATCCAGGATCCAGCCTCTTTGCATAGATCTGTTGCAGAGCCTAGAATCATTGTGCAACAAGTGAAGTGGATCTCTTGGATGATGGATATCGATGGCGCAAATATGGGCAGAAAGTTGTCAAAGGCAACCCATATCCAAAGTGATATTGGTTTTCCCCCTACACTTTGATTGCTTATATTTAATGAATAATTATGGATGAGCATTACCATTGTCTGTTAACTGACCAGTTTAAGTGAAAAAAAGGATCACCATAAATAAAGTATGAATGAACAAGTTCAACAACATTAGTTTAACATGAGTTTAAAATGAGTGAAAAAGGCTCACCATTATAAATTGCTCCCATAGTTTAAAATGCAGTAGAAAAAGGTTAATCTATAATATTTGTCCCCCACATACTTATGTATGAGTATTGCCCCACAGCATAAAATTTCTGGATCTGCCACTACATCTAATGTTTTAAGGCATTTGAGTTAGATATGATGTGAAGTTCATTTATGTTGGTTTGCTTGTGAAATGTTAATGAAGATATCTCCCATCATTTAATCATTTTGTATTTCCTAACATTGTCCATATCAACTTTCAAGAAACTTGGTTCCCATAATGCTTAACTATTCATCATAGTCAGATTATGCTACTCGTTATATCATGCTCTTTCGTTCCACTTATTTCTCCACTATTCTGCTTTGTACCTTTGGCTTGTCTTGGAAAAGAAGGTGATTCATGTTTTTATTATATGTAGGAGCTATTACAAATGCACGACCCAAGGTTGCAATGTTCGGAAGCATGTTGAGAGGGCTTCAATGGATCCTAAAGCTGTCATAACAACATACGAAGGAAGACACAATCATGATGTGCCTGCAGCCAAGACTAATAGCCACACACTTGCCAACAGAAGTGCATCACAAACACTGGCGAATCCAGAAAATAAATCAAGGGGAGGCACTCAAAAGTTCAAATACATATTCAGAAAAATAATTACAATGTCATCCTTCTAAGTCTTATTTTTTGGAATTCCTTCATAATTATCTTATTATCAATGCTTTCAAATACATCTTTTTCAATATAAGGCACTAAACAATCATTCAACCATTCATCCCCCATCCGATTACAAAGTATAGTCTTGATGTATTTCATAGATGAAAATGCTCTTTCCACATATGCAGTTGCTATAGGCAAAGTTAATGCTAACTTTACAAGTAAGTAAACCAAAGGATACACAATATGTTTTTTCTTTTCAGCCATCCTCTTGACAAAATCAGCTATTTCTTGCAAATTCAAGAAATCAGGATCGCTTTGCACATCAACAATATACGTGTCGAGATGATATTTAAGCATGACAAAATCATTCAAATCAAAATCTGAAGGACAAAAGCCAGCAAATTTACACAACTTATTTTTGTCAAATGTCGAGAAAGAGTTGCACGGATTTAAACATGACATGTATTTCAACAAATTCGAACTAACTTCACTAAAACGATCATTCAACTCTTCAAGTTGATTATCTATCACTTGCATAAAATATGTCAACCTTAAAGTGATGCAGATGAGTAACAGGTCATCTACGTTTTATTCTCCCTTATAATGCAAGTACACTTTCCATATTAGGGATATCTATATCATGTTTGATACAAAATGCAAAAGTCTTCTAAAATAGATTATCCCACCCATTATCTCTCGTCTTTTGTAGTAACACTTTTGAAACTTTTACAAGAGTCATAGCATTCACAATATCTTGATATTGTCTCTAAAGTGCTTGTGACAACTCATTTGTTATTGCGAAGACCTTGATCATTAGGTTCAAGAGTAATACAAATTTAAAAGTTTGCATATGCATCATAAGGCCAGAGGCTTCAGATCTTTTTGCATGCACAAGGGTTGTATCATCTTTTATAATTTCTAGCACATTAAGCACATGATTAAACAATGTATACAGACTTACCAATGATCGGTAATGTGAGCTTCAATGTGTGTCCCTTGGTCATGACAAACTCATTTCTTGATTCAAGCCTCTCCCTGATTGAACATTATCGCTTGCAATACTTTTGACTATCTCATCAAATTATTTTTCTCTCAAAGTATCTGCTCTTTTGCAAGAAGCACCAACTGCATTACAGACCAACGGTATAAAATTAAAGAAGTCAGTCAATGCGTAAACCTTTTTTTTGCACAAGCCACTAGAGCTAACTTAAGTTGATATGCAAAGCAGTGAACATAGTAAGTAGAATTATTTTCAACTAAAATCAAGTTTTTCAGACCACTGAATTGACCACTCATATTGCTTGCACCATCATAACCTTGACCACGAATCTTTGTCAAGCTCAAACCATTTTTAGCAAAAATTAACTCAATCGTTTCTTTAAGTGAACTAGCTGTAGTAACTAAAACATGAACAAGACCAAGAAAACGCTCAATGATATCACCGTTGCAGTTCACATATCTTAAAACAATGACCATTTGTTCTTTAATTGATATATCACGAGTTTCATCAACTAGTATAGAGAAGAAATTATTCCCAATATTTGAAATAATGGCTCTAGTAACTAAACTAGCAGCAACATTAGTAATATCTTTCTGAATTGAGGAAACTATCATTTTGAGATTCTCTGGGATATTATTCAAAGATACATTATTTACCTCCTCATTGCTTTCACAAAGGAATTTTACAAGCTCCACAAAATTCCCTGATTTATTGAAGCATCAGTCTCATCATGTCCCCGGAAATCCAAACCTTGTCATATGAGATATCGCACACATCGAATAGAACCATTCAAACGAATACGATAATCTTGATTGGCTTTGTCAGAAATGCCAGACATAACAATGTTAATATGTTGATTTTGATTCATCAAATCTTTGACAACACTTAAGCACAACTTATGAGTGCTTCCAACTTTCCCAATATGTTTAATCAGTCGTTATTTATCATTCTATTTGCTAAATCCTTATATGAAAAATGAATCATGACCACCCCTTCCATCACCATGCTCACAACTAAATAGATAACAAAGCAAGCAAAATACAACATCTTTTGATTCACTGTACTCCAATCAAGTGTCAAACTCATTGTACCATTGAGGAAAGCAAAAATATACGCATTTTACCCCCAATTAAGGATTGAGGAAAGTTGTCAAGTTTTGGTTGATAAGGGCCATTCATTAGATAAATTCTTCGAATCATTTCCCTTTCTTGATCACTCTTCGCAATGCTCATAATAGAAAGTCTTTTACCCGGATCAAGAACATACAAATCATTTTCCTTTCTTGAACACTCATTTGGTTTATCTTGAACTAAATCAATAGATGAAGAAGATTTACATCGAGAACATTTAGTACTACTACCACTTGACTTTGTAAAAAAAAGAACCTAAATATCTTTCCATCCTAAAAAATGGAAAATGACAAAAATGAATCAATATATAAGTACGCACGTAATTTGGAATCAATATACTCCAAAATATTAACAATTTGCTTATTCATATTCCAAATTCCAAAATAACAATTGAAATATTAAAATTGATAACACAATTCTTTTATATCACATAATAAAGCCAAACACTAATTCTGCCTTAAGCTGACAAAGTGACTTCAACATGTTTAGAAATGCAATTATCAATTTATCACAACTCATGTTATTTTTTTTTCAATTTTTTTCTTTATTCACGTTTTCTTTAGGTATAAATAGGGTGCAGGAAGCAAAATCTTTTTCGCAGCAGCCTTTAGCACTCTACCATTCTAAAAGCCCAATATATAATACCACTTCATATTATTATTTTTTTTTTCAATTTTTTTCTTTATTCACGTTTTCTTGTATTTCTCCCTCCCTCTTTACTCTGAATCATGACCTCCCTCGAACTCTTAAGATCGATTAAGCACAACCAGTCAACCACTAAATCAGTCACACAACTCATGTGAAACTTGTTATGCTTTCAATGTTTCTTACCTTATCTCTTAAGGCCTAGTAGTATGTCCTTAAATGTTAATAAGGACAATAATAAAACCTTTAATAAAAAATTGTTTTGCTTTTGTTGATTGGCCATGTATAATAGGTTTTGATTTCTTTGTGTTATCTAATAAGTATAAATTGGTTTGATTTTTTATATGAACCGTAGTAGATAATTGTGAGTCCGCTGTCCGCCCCTTATCAAAGCAAAAGTAACTACTGGTCAAAAAATTTAGTAGGTTCTAGTCTTCTAGAGGATACCACTGATATGTAATCACTTGATCACATTTTTTCTTCATGATATTTATGTTATTAGTAAAAATCAAATACAATAGAAGAATTAAAAAGCGGGCTGATAATTTAAAGTAACAAAAAATAAAATAGTAGCAAGTGGCGCAAACCTTCCGGTGAGTGGTGACGCGACCAAAAGCGGCAAACGAATTTCCGGTGCTGTGGGCGATGGTGGCGCGATGGTCGACGACTCCACGTGGTGGCGTGACGGTGGACCGCGTGGTTCGCAACTCTGCGTGGATCGGTGACGCTGTGACGGTGGCTGTGGCCTGTAGGGACAGTGGCAAATTGGTGGCGGTCTAGGCCTCTAGGGCGTGGTTCGCGACTCCGCGTCGATCGGTGACGCCGTGACGGTGGGCAATTGCTGCGTAACCTGGTCTTGAGCAAATAAGGTGAGGAACAGAGGAAGGACGCGTTTCAATTGGATGATGTGAGAATGAAATTAATCAATTAGGTTACAAGGGAATATTGTGAAAAAAATTTAAAATAAAGGGTATATTGATAGTTTACTTTGAAAATTTAGGGGGGGCACTGCCTTCCCAACCTTCAACGTAGGTTCGCCAGTGATCACAGATAAAAGCACAAAATTTTGCCATACCTGACGAGAAGCATAGTTTCAGCAACAGGGGTGTTAGGGGCAATGAGCAGCGACTTGTGTCAAGTATAAGATTGAAGGAAGAGCAGATAACATAGTTTTCTTAGTTCATAACTTTATGTTTAAATAGCCAAATTCGTCTTTGAAAGGGTAAGACTTTGACAAATTAGTCCATAAAAATGAAAATTTTAAATTTAGTTTTTGAATGTACAAAAAAGGTGATAAATTAGTGATAGTTTAATGATAAATTGTTCTCTAAACTTTTCAACTTAATGCTAATTGGTCTTCAAAAAATATAACTTATTATCAAATTGATTATTGAATATTATAATATAATGACAAAATGATTTTATAAATTTATCAGTAGACTGATTTGTTGTAAACTTTTCACCTCCAAAAAACTAAAATTGTGTTTTTCATAATACCAATTTTATAATTGCATCACACCTTTGGATACGGACTTTGCCATTTATCCTAACTTTAATGTATCTTTTTCTCATAATTTCACATATATACAATATTATGCTCAACTCACCACACTAGTATACAACACAACAAACACATGCTCTATACAGTTCCAAGATTATTAGCTCAGAAATTTGATGTCAAAGTAACAAAATTGAAAAGAAGCACAAAACAAATTGAATATTTCAACATAAGGAACCATTGTTGTGGAGCATATGCAGCCACCTTCGCGCAGTGATAACGAGAGAAAGGGTCAAGAGAAAAAGAAACAAGATGCCAGAGGCTCTTACTTTACTGTGATGGAACAGATTTAGTGTACCTTTTTGCCTATTGAAAAAATTAGAATGAAATTTTTTATTGAGGGAATTGATGTAGCAATACGGAATGCTGTGGAAATGGACCATACATTCCTAAGCATGATGTTAAAGGAGAGAGTTAAAAGAGAAAAACATGACTAAATAGACTGAGGATGAGAAAAGAAAGGCGCAATATGGTTCTAAGGCTAAAAACATAATAATATCCACATTGACACATGATCAGTTCTTTAATGTTTCTCAATACAAAAATCTGCAGAAAGAAACGGGGGACATTATACAAGTCACTCAAGAGGGAACTACTGATGTATAAAAGGCTAGGAAGCACACACTAATCTAAGAATATGAAATGTTTCACATGAAAAATGGTGTATCTATCTTTGATGTTTAGAAACGTTTCACTCATTGTCAATAACTTGATTTGCTTAGGTAAACAATTTGGTATGGGGAGCTGTGCTCAAATTCCAAAATAGGACATGAGAACTGGTGCTTGATTTGAATGCTTATTTTTTGTTTTTATTTATTTATATTTATTTTTCATTTTTTGAAAAGTAAATTTTATTTTTAAATTTTCAAGATTTTAAAAATATAGATCAAGAAAAATACTCTAAGGCGTCGTCACATTTTCACTTCTTAAAAAAAGACTGAAAATGTTGATCTGTTATTTTTAGTTTTGAGTATGTTTTTGAAAATATTTTTAGATAAAATATTTTCTAAATTTTAAACAAAAATATTTTCACTTTTATTTTTTTATTTTCTTTGGATATAAAAAGCAAAAATACTCAAACCAAGTATCGCATTAAGGTGATAAAGATTGCCGAATCAAAGGATTTAATCACTGTGAATTTAGCCAGTCTTTTTAGAAAGCTAAGAGAACACTAATTGAAGCTCAATAGGGTTACCGAGGATGATAAATCTGACAAAAAGAAAAGAGGCGTTGCATTGTAGACCTCCTCTACATCAGATTTACAGGAAATTGAAAGCAAGAAAGTTCATCCTTTTGGTGAAGAAATTCAACAACCTCCTAAAAAAAATAAATAAAAGTGTATCTTATAAAAGAAGTGGTGGTGTTTGATTTGTGAAAACATTTTCTATTTTCAATTCTTGTTTTCATTTTCTGAGAATAGTTTTCATTTTCAATTTGCTAAGATTTAGAAAACTTGTTTGGTTTTATTTGTTTATTTAGCTCAACACAAACTTTGCGCATGTTTGTCCATTACTCCCTCTGCTGCCGATTCCCACCTCCATTGCGTTCTGCTCCGCCACCACCACCACCACGTACCATTCCTCTAGATACCTCGCCACCAAATTCACTCAATTACCAAAAATAATGTTAGAATGGACCTTATACAAGTTATTTCATATCAATATCAAATGCAAATTATAATCAGATGAGTATGAAAATTTTACAATGTCCTCCACAGACTAGCATAAGCATTCGTAATGAAAAAAGTGGCCAGTAAGATAAAACGAGACTCTCTCTGAACCCCCAAAGAGATACAGGGAATACTCATTGTTCGGTTCCTGGTAAAACTTCCCCATTGTGGTGCACAAGGAGCAATGGAGGTCCTCAATTAGGTTCAAATGTTCCATTAACTCTTCATCCCTCTGTTGTGAGAGAATGATGCCTCCTCAGGATTTGAAATCATAAGCATACTCCGGATGAAGACTTGTGTAAAGGTCAAAAAGCTATCTAAAAATGCACTGTGGGTTAACCTAGGGCCAGACTCCACGACAAACCAAGACACCAATTATAACGAAACATGAATTCCAAGCAAGCTCACAATGCCTCCTTGAGGTGGAAGGTTCTAGCCATGCTCCTAGCAATTTTTTTTTTTTGATCGGCCAAAGTTATTTGTTAAATACCAGAGGCTGCAGCTTGCGGCTAAAACATGAGAAGGAAAGAAGGCGTATTAGATTTCTGGCCAAAAATCATAACAAAATAATAAAGGTAATACTCTCATTATGCCTATAAAAAAGATATAACAAATGACCTTAGACTAGAGTTAAGTGACTTTATAACCATTAAGAAACAACTTCATTATGATTATCACATCTTAAAACCTACATCCTCTACTCAAATTTCAAACAATCCCCATTAGCCTCACTGTAAATATGAACTTAATAGTACCCCAATTGCATGTACAATACCCAATTTACCACGAGATAGAATGCAAACTGACGGTAATGTGATTCAAATGAGTCTCAATTATGTGCTTAATGTTTTATTCGAAAGAAACAAATGTAGTCATCAATGTAACAAAAATTTAACCAAGTACCATTAACATACTTTTTGTCTCCAATTACACTTGGACCAGACCAGATCCCAGGTAGGGAAGCAATAATCCGTTCTGTTCTTGTTATTGCATCTTGAACATTTTCTGACATGACTCTCTTGTTAGGTAGAACTTTTCCACACAAAAGTTCATCTAGAGTAACCTTCTCTAATATCGCCATTGAAAATACATCCTTCCACGAGCAAATATTTCTCAAAATCGAACAGACACACAAAACCGATATGCTGCAACTTGTGCAGCATCTGGAACAGCAGCCAGTACAGGCAGACTCCATGTTGGGACCTAAAAGGTAGACAGGATCAGAAATTGATCAGCAAATGCCTCATAATTCAGAGTACCTACAATACAAGCCCAATATAAATAAAAGAATCACCATGCAGATCAACAGAAAATGAACAAAGAATCTATATGTGCAAAGTTTTTAACTTTTTATGATAAAATAAGATACATGAAAATGTACTTCTAACTTGTAACTTGTAAATGTAAATGTTGGGTTTCAGAACATACTGTAAGATTAGCAACAGCATCAGCTAAGCGTGTTCAAATGGAAACTAGCAAATCAGCAAGAGCTTCACTTTCATGAGACACATGCTGCACAATCAATTTTGTAGCAGCAATAGCATTCACTGTTTCTTGTTTACTAAGCATGTCCCAGTAATGGGAAATTTCATAGTGCAGAATAGGAAGTGCAACCTTTTTCCACCAAGTTTGGGACAAGTTCAAGGTCAGCATCTCCATCATCATGAACAAAATCTTTTCCATCTTCAGGCAAACCATAAGTGAACAACAATTTATACCTGATTAAGACAAAGAAAAACCCAATACAAAATATAAATTGATGGAAGGTAAAAGATACTTGTATAATATACATCTACATATAATCAAGCTATGGGGTGCAATTAAGCGGCTAATAAGAACAAGCTTGTGCCAATAAAGACTCTGAAAAAAAATTAAAACAATAGTTCAATACCATTTCATCTCTTGAAAATCTACACCCTTGTGAAGTGGATCCCACCTCAAGAGTTCAAATCTTACATACGGAGAGAAGATCAGTGGAAGACTCAATGACATATAAGCATCTTTATAGGTTGATGAATATTCTCTTTTCCATTCTTCCATTCTACTTTTGACCAAGGACAGTTGACCATATTCCTCAGAAGCATCACTGAAAATCTCATCAGCAGCCTGCAGCACCAAATCACTTTGTGACTGATATGCTTGGCTCTCACTATCACTCTCATCAGTGATTGATTCACCTTCTATTTTATGATCATCCAATTCCATGGATGTGACCTTATTATAACCAAATGCTCGTGACCTCTTGCGTTGATGAGTCTCGGCCCTCACTTTCATATTCATTCGTTTCTCAAGATTTAGATCTCTACCAAATTCATCTAACTTCACTGGCAGATCTCTTTGTTTTCTTACAGCAGCAAATGCTTCCTGAGCAGCAATCTTGGCGGCTTCCATATTGTTACCTTTCTTGATTAAAACTGACATCGCAGCTTTTACAGCTTCTTCTACGTCAACCATTTCATCATCATTGTTAGTGGCTCTTCTTTCAAAAATGGCTGATGCACGATCTTCATGAAGTTTCTTCATCTGCTCTTCAAGTTCCTCAATGTAAAATGCTTTATGCTGAAGTAAAAGTCATAGCATAACAGATAACTTTAGTTACAGCCTCAAAAAATGAACCATGCATAAAAGCATTCATAAATAACAAGTAGATAATGATGGTTAAGTTTTAAATATCAAGCAATAAGAAAATAGATATTCTTCAACATTATTAGAAGTATCACAGTCATGTTTTCCAAGTGGTTTATAGCATAATAGTCAATCCTATGTGATGGAGCCACTATAGGTGTGTTGCATTGTATTGTACCCCCTTGCTGCTTGTGTGGCCTGCTGTGGAACAGTTTTATGTTGCAGTTGTTGGTCACTTTTGTGTGAAATCACAGTCATCTGAGTCATTTTCCACAATTGATAACAATGGTTGAATTGCAATGTCTGACTCGCTATCTTTTACACTTTTGCTCTCAGTACTTAATTTATTAGAGAGAAGAAAGAAGTAAATACAAACACAGGGATATGTCAAGATATCCTCAAACAAAAAAAAGAGAAAAATAAGCTCATCATTGCATTAAAGCTCTCTTGTCTCCTACATATAATATATCTCCCTTAAGAAACCATGCACCAGACAGAGAGGACCAATTCTGTCCCAAAACATATCAAAGGACTAAGAAAATTTCTTCAAACCATGAATATTTCACTCTAGCTAAATACACCATAAAACTTTATAGGTAGCCTATCTCCATAAAGCTTTTCCACCACCATAAAGCAGCAACAGCATAGGTACCTCATTATCAAAGCAGTTAACATATGGATGTATGAAAGAAGGGAAAGAAGCAAAACTAATGACATGAGATGAAAAAGAGAACTTAAAACAAAAATCTGGTGAACTGTTGGAACCCAATCTCTCTTAAAATTTAATTATGAAGGAAGACCAGGAACAAGGAAGACAGAAGAATACAAGAAATGAAAATACAATGAGCACTAATCAAACAAACCAAGAGGGGGGGGGGGGGGGGGGGGGGGGGGGGGGGGGGGGGGGGGGGGGGGGGGAGGGGGGAATTGGTTTATCACAACAGATTAAAAATTTTATTCAAAACTATTTGCGGAATATGTAAGATGGATCGTATCACATAAAAATCTTTTGAAATACAAAATCTTTCTTTCAACCAAAATCACCCTCGGAATTCAAGTAAAGTTTGAAACAAAATCTTGTTGATAAATTCTTAATCACGCAAATTCAATCAATGAGATATGAATAGAAATAAAATAAAGAATACACCAATTTATATTGGTTCACTTCTCAACCTTGGAGGCTACATCCAGTTGCTTCCAACCAACACTAGGTTAGAGTTATTACTATATCAAATATTCTTTTACAAGCAGTTTTACATGTGATTTCTTTATCAACACTAGATAAAGATATGAATTCTAAAACCCTATTAGAATTACAATCACCAAGAAACTGAGAACCCTACTCGGAATATCAAACATTAGAGAACCCTACTCTAGCATGCTTTAAAAGAAACTCAATGATATATCAATACAACATAAAATTATTTAGAACAATTAACAAAGATGGGTTCAAGATCAACACAACCTTATGTCCTTCATGAATGAATGAAAGAAATGATGTTACCACATTCTTCAGGTTGTAAGAATCAATACTCAGAATCAAATCTTGAAATCCTTATTGTTTCTAAAACATTCCTTCAAAGTTTCAAATTTCTTGATCTCACAAGATGGTGCTTTAATTTCAGAGAGAAACACAAATTTTAGCACTTCTAAAAGCTCTGAGATTTTTGAGTAAGTCACACATATGATTAGAAAATCGCTCAAAGCCTATTTATAAAGAAATGGACTCACCAAGCTGTTAAAAAAATAGATTTAACTGACAGTAATCGATTAATTCGCTAGTGTAATCAATTAAATAGGAAAATGTAATCGATTAAACAGACCAAATAATTGATTAAACTGTTCTTCAGCTTTCTGGTAATGTTTCATGAACAAAATAATCAATTAAATCGCATTGTAATCGATTAATACAGCAAGTCGTCAAAGTTTAAAACACTTGTGTAATTGATTACGATTCCTGATAATCGATTATCACAGCACGACTTGTTTTCCAGAAATAGACTATGTAATCGATTACATAAAATGGTAATCGATTAAATCAGCAAAGCATAGTTTTCTGTTAATACTATGTAATCGATTAAAACTAGCATGTAATCGATTAAACTGTTCTTCAAGGCTTTTCCAGAATTGTTTGAATGTCTTTACTCGATTGTTCCTCTTGTGTAATCGATTAAAACAGTAAGAAAAAGTTTTTTAAACAATAAGCCTTGAGAACTTATCTTTTTGTAAAACCATTTATTTTCTTAGAGATTTGAAAATCATGAATGCATGAACATGAAAATGCACATGCTAATGAAGAATCACAAGGCCATTTAACTTGAACCACTTAGACAAATTTACAAATGCCTTCAAGTGATTGGGCATGTAAAAAGCTAAAACCAAAATCAAGTCTTCAACCTTGATTCAATCTCCTTGCAATTTTGTTTAAATTCAACAAGAAATACAGTTACCTATAAAAAGTCACATATATTTGTGACATAATTTCGGAGCTTTTGCATAAATAGGTACTTCTCATCAGCTACCGCTAAAGAGTTTTCAAGAGCAGTGATGTTCAAAAGGGAGGCAGACAAATTTTCATCAATTTTACTCAATAATGACATAGTTCTTCCATGAGATTCCTGCCACAGAAAATTTAAAAAGAAAAAAAGCAATGGGAGAATAAGATCATATCAATGAACTAAAAGATAAATTTTTATACATTTCATGCCAGAGCAAGTCTACAGTAATTATCTATCTGTATACAGTAACATGTGTAGAAGAGAAGAGACTCCACCCAACCCAATTAAGCACAACATGTTTGGATGGTAAAATGTTAAATGCATATAATTGGTCTCGCCAAACTAATGCAAATCCTTTTTGTTTTCATCTCCTATATGTTAAAATCCTCTGGAACATGTTGGAAGCCTGCCGACATTCTTCTTCTAAATGTAATTAAAACAGAATTCATTTCATCCACTGTCAGGAGTCCCTCAACCAACTTGGCTAATTCGGACCACAATAGCACTACACTATAATGACTCCTAACAAGTAAAACCAAAGACAATTACCTAGATAGTGAACATATCACAAAGAATAAAAGATTCAACTTAGGCTCTGTTTGATTCAAAGGAGGGGAGGGAAGAGATTTTGTTTTATTTTAATCAATAACAGTGTAAGCATGAACTCCAAAAAGAAATGATAATAAAAGTGCAAGCATCATGTATTGTACAAAAAATAAGCAAGATCACAAATTTGACAAGTAACAACACAGCCTGACACACAACCAATATGGCGGCATGATAAACATACTCCATACCTTAAGCCTCCTCACATTCTCAAGCAAGGCTTTCCTAGCAGCCTCTGCTTGTTGCGATAAAGGCACGACATCCAAAATTGGCAACGATTCAATTGCTCTTTCCATGTTGGGACTCACCGATGCTGCTGCACTTGGAACCGCACCATACACCTTTGCTGCAGAGGGAACAACAAAATTGTGCTGCAATTGAGCACCTTGCACAACAACAGCAGCAACATCAACCCTAGCAGACCCTTCATCCGTTCTCTTCCCTAACCCTTTCCTAAACCGCTCCTCTTCCCACATCTTCTCCTCCTCATCGTCGTCATCATTCACCACCTCATCCTCTCCACCCTTGAATCTCAAATCCACTCTCCTCTCCCCCACCTCCTCAAAAACATCCTTCTTCCCACCATCCACCTTCTCCCCAAACACCGCAATCCGACCCGAAACTCCGGCTCCTCGTCGCTCAGCCCCTTAGCAGCGCCATGATTGCTCCCACCATCCAACGAGATGTAATCCGGCGCGGCCGGGCGCGCCAGCTGGAGCCGCTCCCGCTTCGGCCGGATAGCTCTGATGGTTTCCTCATCAGGATAAAACAAGTCTTCCTTGTTCTGAATGCCCACGGTGGCCAATTCGGCTTCAACTTCTCTATGCTCGCCTTCGGAATCAGAGTCCCGGCCCTGGGGCTCCGGACTTAAGGGTTTCACGAGTCCCTTCAAAACGATGACAGGCTCAGAGGAGGGTTTGGGTTCAGAGCGAGAGGAGCTACTAGTGACCAACGTTCATGTGTTCTTCTGGAGCTCACGTAGGGCTTCTTTGGTGTAAGTTCCGGCTTGCGGTTGGACGTTGGAAGGGACAGAAGGGGAAGAGGAATGCGCGATTCGGTCCTTGAGAGTGGTGATTTTGTGAGAGGACAAGGATTTTTTGGCGGTGGCGACGGGACAGTGGAGTTTGGAGGCCCGTGGACGCGGGTTTTCGTCGGTTTCATCTTCGTCTTCGGCAAAGCTGGAGCTTGGGGGTTCTTCTTGGGCTTGGCGAAGGAAGGGGTGGTTAAGGTGGTGTCGCTGTCGTTGTCGTCGTTGGATTCGGTGTCGTCGCCGCCGTGGCGGCAAAAGTTACGGGATTTGGCGGTGGACATGATCGAGGGTTCCGGTGATAGGAGGTGATGGTTGGAGTGAAGTGTTTTGGTGATTATCAGATTCTAGGGTGAAGTATTGAACAGATTGCAAGGGAAGGAAAATCACTTGATACTAAATGTAAAGTTAGTGCCAAATCGTATTTTATAGGTTTTGTAAGGACGTTGTTGTGAAATTCGATAATTTGTGGGAGGGTTTCTTTTAAGCCGAGCGTACTAATCCCTTGATTTTAATTGATTATCTAAAAATTTGTAATTAAAGCCCACATTCAATATGGTGAATATGAAATTAGAAAACAAAAATATAAAAGAGTGTAAAATTAAAAACTAACAAAGATTGAGAGTATACACGATTGTTAAGGTAAGAGAGCAAAACATGTCTTTTACTTGTGCGAAAGGATTATGAACTATTAGATGTATCCAATTTTAAATGGATGGATGAGTCATGAGATTTTTTTTTATTTATATTTTTCTCTATTTCTTTCTTTTTCGACATCGTGTATCCCGCGTTGTATGGTACCATCAAAGGGCGAAGTCTAATATGAAGTAACCATTTTCAAAGTACACTTGTGAAGTTATGATAATTACTCGATATTGTAAGTAAACATGCATCTATCCAGTTTTGTATAGTATCTCAATTATTTTTAATGAATTGCAAACTAGTCTCTTTCTGTAAGTTGTATAATAGAGTGCAGTGCTATAATGATGCACTGTTCTCTTCTGCAGCGCTACAATGCAATTGTAAACCACTTTGCTCAGACATGCTAACTGCATGTTCTTCTCCCATCTCACTAAATCCCGCTCTGCAGAACTTTAATTTCATGCACTGATTCCTTCACTCTGGTCGTCGGTGCAAGATCTCTGGTCCATCTCCAGCGGCATTGAAACCGGTGAAATGCCTCAGCAGATCTACGGGGGAGAAGCAGTGGAGCGACGCCGAAACCGTTGTATCCGACACCGACGAAGTTGCTGATGAACCAAATGACCGGAACCAAACTTCTGTTTCGACAAACGGTCACGTTGAGTCGCAGAGGATTGCCACCACGTCTTCCGGAGACTCTCTCTTTGAATTCGAGAACCGGTTTATGAAGTTGATTGTTACAAGCTCTGTTTTTTTTTTAATATCCTGAAATTTAATTGTGGAATTTTGGCATTTTTCCTGCTCCAGCTGAATGAACTAAAGTCTAAAACCTTAGGATTAAATTAGCAACTTCTTAATTTTATTGCATATTCTCCAGTTTTATTTATTAGTTTCAGTTTTCTTTTTTCTTTTTTCTCTTGTCTTTGTTTTGTTTTGTTTCTCCTTCTATCTTTTCTCTCTCCGCTTTAAAATTATGATTCCAACATACATATATAAACATTTTTTGTAAGTAAACTAGTACCTTCTGCACCCAACGCACCGCTCCCTGTTAATCAAAATTCTCTTTCTTTTTTGCACCCAACCTTCCTCACCTTTATTTTTTGTTTTCTCTTGATTCAAGCAAAGGGATACTAAATCCCTCTTCTAGCTTATAAAATAATAATGATGACAATGATCTCGCTGAAGCATAGCTCCATGGAAGAGCTCGTGTTGAGTCCAAAAAATTCAGAAGAATACCATGGTAAGACACACTTAGGCCTCATCATTGTCCCTGTTCCTAAATGCTTATTTTATTTGGGGACTAAAATGCAAATTCAATAAAATTATACTAGTAGACAACACCTCAAAAAAACCGATAACCCATAAATAATCGCATTCGTTCATTATTTTTATTAATATATCTAACAATATATAAAGTACTTCACTGAACAATGACAGACTATTAAAGGTAAAAATGCTTGCTTCATGGGTATACCTAGAAAATGGGTACTCCATATTAGACTTTGTCCCATCAAAGGTGATTTTTAGCAATGGTGCCTTACCATTTCCCCCCTTTTCTCTTTCTTCACATTTTTGGGATGACAAAAGAATTTGAAGGCGTATCTATAATTGAACCCCGATCAATAAAGGAAGGACAAACAGTGTTCAAGTTTTACGCATAAGAAAAAAGGTGTTGCTAGGGGTTGTTGGTGACGTTGGAGTTGAAGACTAAGCACAATCTAATGGCAAGGATCTACAATATTAAGTGAAAATAATATTTGTGGAAAAACTGAAAGAAATAATTTTAAACCATATAAAATTTTGTATAAATTACTATAATTAAGTTATTTATCAATAAACCGTTGCTCTAACTAATATAGTGAATTTAATTTTTTTAAATCAAAATTTTCAACAGAGATTAATTATAAGATTTTTTCAAGAAGTTTATAATCAATATTTTATATTTTTAAATTTTATAAATTTATAAGATTTTAAAGAATCTCATAGATTTTTAGAAAATATTTGAAGTTATAAGAACCTAGGTCTAGCAACGGTGAACTAAAAAATAGCATGTTAATCACTCACCCTCACTACTTTTACACTCTCCTTTCCAAATATTTTATTTTTATTTTTTCCCCTAAATTATTCACACAAATACACACGTACCCCTCTCTTTCTCCCCCTCATATCACTGTTCCGGAAAAAACACTCCCCCTGTCAAAGAGTGCTTTCAAAATTCCAAGGATGAATTGTATGAAAGCAACTAGGTGGATGATTTCAGGCGCAACAGAACAGGACAAGGACAATGACAATTGCTTGGTGGAAGAAAGAGGAGCCTAGACGAAATATAAAGATGCATGTGGGGAGTGTATGTATGTCATGGGGTAGTTTAGGGAAAAAAAATAATAAATAATGGGAGCGGGGAGTATTTAAGTAATGAGGGGAATGAAAATAGTAGTTGCCAATTATTATTACCGGTGACCCAGTTTTAAAAACCGTCTATAGCAAGTTTAATTTGCTTGCTCACCTGTCCTCACACTTTTCACAAAGTTCACCGTAGCCGGTTCCTAAGAATCCATGAAAAAGATAGCAAACAAATAATAAGATTTGGATAAAGAAAAGTAAAACAATTTTTTTCAATCTTTTAATATCTAATTTAATTTATTCTAGGTTCATGTCCTCCTAAATGGTATTTCTTTACATATCTAAAGCTATACTATCCCTTCCTATGTGGTGAATTCTAATGTGAAGTATCTAATTTAGGGGTACACACATGAAGCAATAAAAATAAAATTAAGCGTAGGATAAATCATAGATATATTAATAAAATGTTTGATGGCTGAGATTTCACAAAGGGAACTATGAGGTACTTAGTGATATTTTAGTTAGGATTTTGCAATTTAGCCCCTGAATAAAAACTAACCTAAGGATTTATGAGCAAAATTTTATTCAATAGGAGTATTGAAACCTAGCATAGAGATAGGACGCAAGGAAAGAGGCAGAAAACCAACACCATTGATTCTTCTATAGTGACAGTCGCACCTCCCACTATAGTGACGAGCTTGGTGCTGGCAATGTAGAAGTCTGACTACACCATTGCTTACCACGGATGCGACAACCATCGCATGCCACGGCTGTGACTACTGTCGCAAGGCACAGTTGCGACTACCGTCGTGAGTTCTGATTGTCACTACCGCCGCCAGTTCTGACTGCGACAACCACTGTTAATTACTTTTCTAAACACTCCACATCTTGGTCCAATGTACAATGGCTAATCCATCTGCGAACAAGCCTCATGCGACCATTAAACGGTTTTCCTTACAACTCTCCTCTGACCATTATGTTTTCATAACCCCTTTAACTCCGTAGCACAATATCCAGAATTTAGAGAAAAATCAAATAAATTAAAGAGTCAAACTTGCTTGAAGGAATTGTGGTGAAACACCAGGAGGTGAAGGTGTGAATGGAAAATGGTGGTGGTGGGGACTGAGAAAACAGGTGTGGCACGTTACTGTAGCACTTATTCTACCGCTTGCAGCAAACAATGGGTGTGGCAGCGTATGCCGTTGATGAAGGAAAAAAATAGGTGCGACACATTACTGTAGCACCGTCTTCTACAACTTACAGGAAAGGGACTAATTTGCAATTCATTAAAAATAATTGAGATACTGTAAAAAAATTGGATAGATGCACATTTACTTACAATAGCCAGTAAATATCATTGGCTTCATGAGTGTACCCCTAAATTAGATACTTCACATTAGAATTCACCTTCCTATTCCTATGTTAGCATATTTTCATTCTTAGCCTTAGGTGTGGAATATAGTTTAAAATTATGGTCTTTCATTAACTAGGAATATTGAAGATGAAGATTCATCACCCAAACAAATTAATAAAGACAAAAGAAAAGAAAAAAGTTGAAAGATATTTTACTTAATTGCAAATAAGGTGTTTAAAAATGTAAGAAAACAGACAACCAAGTATTGTATTGCAACCAAGTATTGTATTGTTAATGTTTGTATGACTTTTAACAAAGAGAGAAGGTGTGTGATGAAAGAAAGAAAAGTCCAACTATCACATGAAAAAAAGAATGATAATTTAAGAAATTTTTTAAAGTTTGGATGAGATTATTGGATGAGTATAATATCCATATATTCTATTAAAAAATCACTTGAAATTCATCAAATTTATTTTAAAAATAATAGTATTAAAATTTGTATGTTTTTAATACCAAAAGACTTCTATTAAGTTTAAGTTATAAAAATGTTAATTGAATATCACCATATTTTGCTTTCCTCATAAAAGATTATAATTATCTTTTTATTTTTGTGTGAAGGAAATCCTAATTATGGAGAATGTAGTTGGATATTTGACATTGTTGTCCATGTTTCAACAATCAAGACTTTCATCATGACTCATTCTATGAGATTGTCCATGTTTAATGAGTTTGTGCCATTGAAGTTGCTTTCTATTGCTGACACCCGATTGCTTCTATGATTGTCATGTTAAAGAGGTTCAGGTTGATAAAGGGTGACCTCTAAAACATGGTCATTTGTGAAAAATGGGGTATTTATAAAGATGATCATCAAGGAAGGGCAAGATTTGTGAAGGAAAAGATATTGGATGATAAGTTCTAGGTAGACATTGATTACATCCTTGCTTTAACTTCTCCTATTTAAGATATGATTAGGTTTTGTGATACTGATAAACCTTGTCTTCATTTGGTTTATGATATGTGGGATGCAATGATTGAGAAGGTAAAGAATATAATATACTTAAAAGAAGGGCGAATGAATGGTGAGGAATCAACATTTTTTCATGTGGTGTATCGTATTCTTATAGATCGTTGGACCAAAAGTTCAACTCCCCTTCATTGTTTGGCACATGCTTTGCATCCCAAGTAAGTTTTTTTTTATTTTTATTTTTTATAATTGTAACTTTTTTTTAATAATTATATTAATTGAATCCATTTTGAAACTTTTAATTTTTTATTTTATTTTGGTAGATACTACAATGATCAATGGTTTGCAGAAGATCCAAGTCAAGTTTCTCCAGATAATGTTGTGGAGATTAATTTAGAAGTAAAAAAGTTCTTCAGGAGACATTTTTCTAGTGTGGAGGAAAGGCTACAGTCAATTTGGAGTATGTCAACTTTGTTCAAATGAATGGAGGTTTTAGAGAGTTTGAGGCTATTGAAAATCGATATACAATGAATCCCATGATTGGTGGGGAGTTCATGGTTGTAGTGCACCTTTGCTTAAAAAGCTAGCTTTGAAACTCACTACACAATCCTCTTCTTCATCATGTACTGAATGCAATTGGAGTACTTACTCTTTTGTGCATTCCATGAAGAGGAATAAAATGGATCCCAAACGAGTTGAAGACTTAGTTTACATACATAGCAACCTCCGGCTCTTGTCAAGAAAGAATCCAAAATATAATGAAGGAGAAAGTTAGTATTGGGACATTAGTGGAGATGCAGTTGATACCTTTAATGATGTTGGAGCTTTAGATGGTGCTGCCCTTTCCCTAGATGAGTCAGAGTTGGAGGAAAATGTTATTAGTAGCACTCCATATCCACACACTAGTTGAGGTATTTATCAATTTTGTATGAATAATCTATTATTTGTGCTTATGATTTTCCTTTTATTATATTTTATTAATATGAAATACACTTTATATAAAAAATATTATTTAATACTAAGACGTATCGGAAACGTGCCGAAATATTAGTTTTTTTGAAGAACGTATCGAAGTTCCATATCGAGAACCGTGTCGATATCGGTGCTTCATAGGTAGATAGTGTGAAAGTTCTAATCCAACAAAAGAGCAAAAGTAGCAAATACCTATAAATAAACTCTGACACTCAAATTTGTACATGAATCGACAACGTAATCAACAATATATGTTACTTGTCCTTTTACCCATTATAAGTCTTTTTCTAAGGTCTATTCCAACCTTTATACAAGCTTAAGGGTGGAAAAGAAAGGTATAACCTGTAAAGTTAACCCAACTATCGAATAAATCATTAGGTTGATCGATGTTGCCTACCCCACAAATGAATATGTATATTTTTTTAACATTAAGGGTTGTATTGAAAATAAATAAATAGTAAATTTAACATTATTAGATTTTATTTGTATTTTTTCCAACAAGGCTATGGCAAGGCAACCTACAAACCAACTACTTACAATCCATTGTTTTTTTTTTCATTTATTTATTTTAACTTGCCTATATACTGAGTCAATTTTAGTACTAAATCCATTTTGTGCCAAGTTGAAAGAATGTTTGGGCGAATTAATATGCTTCGCCACCCTTAAGAATGTTTTGACCTCTTGGTTAAGTTAGATTAAAGACTTATTTCATATTATAGTATTTAAATTGATTGACAGACCTTTTATCCCGAAACAGGATAATAGGCATGTCACACTTAAATAACAAAAACATAGATATATAATTTAGGAATGAAAGAGCCAATCGATATTCAGGCTCTTGTTAATAGAAATTGATAAAGGTGAAAATCAAAATTATAAAAGACTTAATTTTGTTGCAAATGTTAGATAGAAAATTTCTATAGTTTTTTCCGTAAACATGTTAAAGTTTCTAAATAAAGAATTTTTTTCAATGACATGTTAGTCATTTTCCCACACAATTATATTTCTTGAAATGTAAAAGATATAGGTCCTCCTTCTTTTTAATATACTATCTATTAGAAAAATTATAACCCTAAATCAAAAGTGAAACATAGTTGAGTAATATCTATTGTAATAACTTTGATTCGAAAACGAGTTGTGATGCCAGTGCAAAAATAGTTTGTCGGGGAATAAAGACACCTTTTATTCGTGTATACACGGAAATTGTTGCATCCTTTAATTGTTGTGTTTGAATACATCTACATAGAGTCAATTGGAAGCATAAAATTGTCATAGAAAGACCAAAATATATAATAACACAAAACAACGCTAAGGAGTAAAAAACCTATTTTCAAGGATGTATGTGTTAGTTAAATATACAAGAATACAACTTGCAAATTAATTTTTTAAGAAACAAAACATGTCAAAATTAAAGCAACAAATACATAGTGAGATGAAGGGGTGGTTTTTATGACAATATATAATGCTCAATTCCAATTGATATTCTAGTGCAAATCATGAAGATCTTCGTTATTTTTAGCGTCACCTTTACCTGTAGTTTTTTTGGAAATATTATTTCAAATGCCAATCATCTCCCGTAGGAAGCTATTTTCAAATTTGGCAACTCTATAAATAACACTGGAAATGCTGCTACTTGTCACCCATCTAGGGATGACAACACCCCTTATGACTCAACATACTCTAAACATCCGTCTGGAGATATGTCAAATGGACGATTGATCGTAGATTTTATAGCCATATATATTCCCCTATTTTTGTAGTTAGCTTAAATAAAATTTCCTTTAAATGAAGGTCATATAAATAATATATTGGTGATTAGAAAATACTAACATATATGTATATATGGTTGTTTTAGTTGTAGCTGAGGTATATGGATTGCTAATATTGTCAACCTATTTAAATCTCACCAAATCCCAAACATTGGACATGGAGTAAACTTTGCAATTGGCGATGCAACTGCACTTGAAATGGACTATTTCACACATAAAAAGACTCATTCCACCATCAACGGCTAATTCATTGAGTGTTCAACTTGATTGGTTTAAGAAGCTCAAACCCTTCCTATGCAAAAATAAAGAAGGTTTTACAAAAACTCCTTTAGTAATGTTTCTGTTACATACATGATAGTTTCTCAGTATGAGTGGCAATCTTTATTCCCTTATTATTTGACAGAGTGCAAAAATTACTTTAAAAACTCATTGTTTCTATTGTGAGAGATCAGTGAAAATGATATTAACTCGCTTATCTTGTCAAATAAAAAACATTGCAGAACTTCATCAAATAGTTCCCCTAATTATTGAAGAAATTATCAATGTCACCAATGTATGTCATGTCGAATTTATGTACTAAAATATTGGCTTCAGGTTTTGATTAGAAATATGATTCAACTTCATTTGTGCTTCTTTTTATTTGCCAGGCATTAATAGAAGAAGGAGCAGTAGAGATATCTCATTGAGTACTACAATGGTCAGCTTAAACAAGCCGTAGAGACATTAACTAAGACAAGAAAACAATCATGTCGAGACATATTTTGATTATTATGGTGATGCCAAACGTTTGTTTCAATCACTAATTTTATTATTTATCCTAACTACTAATAGTAGATTGAATAATATGTCATTGTTTTCAATATTCGGAATGCCCAAATTTATCATTTATTAAGTTCACTTATCATTTAAATAGAATACCGATGTGCTATGTGACACATTGTGAGAGTAAAAGAGAGAACAGAGAGAAGTATATGTAAGATAAGTGGTATGATTTGATAAAAAAATAAAGATAAAGAAAAAACAAAAATATCAAGTAGGTGTTTGAAATTTGTGGGTGTCTAAATATAAAACATTTCTTTAAAATATGAGACACAACCATGGCAAAGGCTTTATCTTTATCTTTTTTTTTTTCTCTTTGTTTTTCCATTTCTCATCTGACATCGGCGGTGTCAATGTGTGATCATGCTAAAGAGTAAAGAACATAAAAAGAAAACGATTTCGTTATGACACACAAACTATCAACAAAGTGATGCATTCTACTCAATGACTCCTCCTTGGAGAATCTCAAATTTACATGTAAGTTCCCATTTGACCACCTCTAGAAACACGACCTTAGAATCTATTATCTAGGGGATGTCAAATGAGTGACAATAGTAAATCCAAACCATACACTAAAAGAAAAAAAAATCTTGCAAGAGAGAAAGCACTAATTGCTTAAATTTTACTTCTCTTCCTTTCCCTCCATTGTTAAGTAAATAGATTTACAAAATCTTGTCTTATGTCTTCCCCCCATAGATGATCATTTTGGTGTTACCCCAATTTGCCACCTCATGCCTACATGAATTAATTATCATCAAGTGCTACAATGGTAGGAATTTGACCATTGTTAGCAAAATCAATTTTGTTCAGCCGTAAGCAGCATAAGACTTGCTCTGGCAGTTCCTCTTGCTTCTGTGCCTGTGCAAGCATAGAAAACAAAAAGGTATTAAAATATGGAACCTTTTTCATATAGCAATCAATTAGCTGGGAAAAACATCATACTTGCTAAAGAAGGAAGAACTATGATAATTAAGGATATGCTTGATTTTTCATTTGGGGTGCTCCAAACTCAATTTCAAGAGTAAAACTAGGTTTGGAGACATGTTTGGTTATCCTTAAAAGTATGTTTGCATATTAAAATTTTATCTGAAAACTCAGTTTGTAAAAAACAATACTTGGATTGCTTTTGCTAACTCAGTTTGTAAACTTAAATTTAATTTAAAATTGAGTTTGCAAACTTAAGTTCAATTTAAAATTAAGTTTGCAAACTTTAATCTAAACATGTAGTAAATCATTACCTGAAAAGGGCTTCAGAAAAGATTTGAAAGTGGAATACCTCTTGAGAGTAGTATATATGATTAATTTGATACCTAAATGTATTCAAAATTTTCTTAAAAAAAGTGTGCAAATTAAATGTTTCAAGACTATATACTATACCTGGATAGTTATGCCCATATCAAGTACTATATTCTTTGTACGGTCTCGTAGTGAATCAAGTGCTTTCCTTGATATATAGCTAAAGCGATGTATGTCCAAGTCAATTTCAAAATAGTTAGGCCCCTGCAATGAATATATATAAATTAACAGCAGATACAAAAGGTATGAAGATTTATTGTATGGTAAAGTGAGTTTTATTTTGTGTGGTAATTAAATTGAGGAGACAGCTAGATAATACTAATATATATTAGAACATCGGTTAAGATCATTCTTCCCTATGTAAAAATACTTTGTTAAAGAATTCAACATAGATTATGCCATTTCTAGAAACAATGAAAACAGAACAATCACAACCCTTTCTGAAAGGCCCAAAATCATATGGAGAGCCTAGGAAATTGGATTACTACAACTGTAATTTACCAAAAAGGAGACAATAAACCAAATTTGCAAGCTAATCTATCAACAACGTAGTTAATGTAACTGCATAGAGCTCTGACTTGTGAACATCTCTAAAATAGATATAATGGGGTTTATATTATTTATGTAAGTAGATCAAAACATTTCAAAATAATGACTAAAGTTGTATATAAAATTTCCCATACTCGATTATCGCAACTCCAATAGAATGAATATGCTAAACAGTGTTAGATCTAGGAGCCTAAGTTAGGAGGTTTAATTTATTTTAAAATTAAAATTAATAATTGTTAGCATAAAGAGTAGAAAATCAGGAGCACGGAAATATATAAAATTAGGGAGAGCCAAATATACAGATTAAAGATATTTATAAGTAATTTTTTAAAAGTGAAGGAGTGCACCCTGAAATAAGTGTAGATCACTGATGCTAAAGATTGATATTTGAAGACAGATATTGTAAACCAAGAGATAGATACATTTGTATATACCTTAAAGAATTTGTGTTGAGGGCGTGAAAGCACTGGCTTGCCATTGTAGGCACTTAGAAGCTTTCTTTCTGCGGATTTTAGCTGAAGGTCCTCTGGATTAACCACCCCTGCCAAAATTTTTAGCCTTTCACTAAAGGGAACCAAGCTTTCCTTTGTAAACCCGTTCACTATTTCCATCTCATCATCTACTAATCTCTGTGAAAACAATACTGTTATTAAAATTACTAAAAATGTAGCCAGCCACTGCAGCAAAACTATATAGAAAATCTATAGTAAGTAGTAGCACTAGAAAAAGAATGAACATATTACAATATTACATCACGAATCTAGTTCAAATGTGAAGCCAAGAATTTCTAGCAAATTCATATCTGGATAATACATGAGGGTAATCAATTACTGGAAACAAAGTCTAATACACTCTAGGGATCATTTGATGGAGGATTGTAAAATTAAATCAGAGTGAAAAAATTTCGTATCTTTTCTTCTTGAGTGCTAGCATGATGGTTCTCCTAAATTCCTTGGTAATGTAACGACTATTTAATGAGATATAATCCAATCAAATATTGAAGTTCTATAGCCTTTATGAAGCAAAAGAAGAAAACTGTCTAACAGATAGATATTTTTTTTCTTAAATATATTTTTCGTCCCTGCAAATTAACGTTTTATTTTTCATTTTCATCCATTATATTTTTTATTTTAGTCCTTACAAAAATATGTTTGTTTAATTTTTGATCCTAAAACACTATTGACAGTGCTTTAAATAATAAAAAAACGTTTTAAGAACAAAAAAACAAAACAAACATATTTTACAACGACTAAAACAGTTTTTTTTTTTTTTTTTTTGCAGGGATTCAAATAAAAAAAGCTAAATTGTAGAAAAATTATATTTAAGCCTTATTTTTACTTACAAATACCTTTTGGGAGAAAATTGTTGTAAACTGACAGATTTGAGATTCAAAACATGCAATTATTGATTAGAAGAGATACCTTGATGCTCTCCTGAAAGCGAGGAGAGATATCTTTGTCAAAATTCTCAGACAATTTAAAGTATAATACAAGGCTCATGCCTTCCCCATCAGCATCACCAGGGAACATGCTAGCAGCATATGTTGGCAACTGGAACAAAAGGAACACAATTAACCTATGCAGCATTCTTGTATTTTGTTCAAACAGAAAAATCAACATCAATAAAACATTGTTATAGGTGAAGTTGTCAAATTCAGAAGGAGAAAATATGTGGTTTGAGATGGAGAGTGAACCTGTATATTAACAATAAGGAGGGAAGGTACTTTCTCATGTTCTTTAACAGAAGGAAGTTCTAGATGCTGAGCAATGTGATTTACCTTCCGGGGACAAGCAAATAAATCAACACCTATTGGTATATAAGGGCTAAAATCTGGGGCAGGACACTTTTGCTTATCTCTGCATAGTTGATAAATATGATATATAATATTATAAGTTAATAGAGTTAACTAAAATTTTTAGTTCCTATTTTTTTTTTAAATTGATTTGTAATCCCTAAAATTTTATTTGATGGGTCAAGGTCCCTTAACTTTTTTCATTAAGGTTTTTAGTCGCTAAATTTTTGTTTGATTGATCAATGTCCTTCAATTTTTTTTCATTAAGGTTTTTAGTGCTAAAACTTTTCACAAATTCAACTTTTAGTCCTTGAAATCTCATTAAGTATATAAAAATAATGAACTCAAACTTTTATTCAAGGACTAAAAACTGAAATTTCCAAAAAAATTAGAGAACTTGACCAATCAAACAAAAATTTAGAAGAATAAAAACCTTACTGAACAAAAGTTAATTAACCTTGACCAATCAAACAAAAATTTAGAAACTAAAAATCAAATTTCAAAAAAAGTTTAGAACTAAATATTTAGTTAACCTTAAGTTAATAATATCAAGCTTTCAGATGCAATAAAAGGAAATCAAATAATTAATGGATATAGATTGCATAACATAACAACATAAGATTTGACAGATACAATTTGCTGACATGCCTGAAATATTTTTCTCCGCGGAGGTTGAAAACTGAAGGTGAAACTGCAGACCAGGACCTGGGGCATGGCTTCTCTTGAGTTGTATTTAGAATCTGAAGGCCAGCTCTAGGACGACAAAGAAATCTCTCAGGTGCACCTATCCATTCACTCATTTGTTGTTAAAATTCCTCTTGGTCTAAATATACAAAATGGTACAATATCATGAAATTTTAATGTGTTAGTCTATGAAGCAGAGTTTTACACGAACATCGGACACAACACCAGTATGAATATTTTGACACTGTTAATGTCTAAAATATAAGACTCTAGGACATAGCATACACACATAAACAGAGAGATTCTAATTAAATGAAGTATGAAAATAAAATATCTAAATGATGCTATATTCATCTTTTTAAACCAGTATTTTATATTTTTTCAAGTGTATTATTGCGTAAACGTGAGAACAAGTATTCAAGCCAATAAAAAATAATTTTTGAATTAGACACTTAATAAGAAATGTCAGAAAAGTGTCAAACAAATATCCAGATGTGTTGGGGTCGAAAACATTTCCTGACACCTGAATAAAAGAGATATGTGCTTTATACATTTTTTAACAGACCAAATAATAGAATAGAAAAGTGACTAAGAATGAAGAATTATTGACTTGTATTAAATACAGATTTCGTTATCACGGTTGGACAAGGAAAGCTCCAAGCTTTCAGACAAAAGAATTATTTTAGTTTTGATGATTTTTAAACAATGAAGTTCTAAATAGTGAAATACCCCAACCAACCACCAAAAGTTCAACAGAAAACAAAACGAAAAATTTTAATTCATTTTTGTATTTGTATAATTCATTTTTCTCACTTCCATAAATGGATTTCCTTTTCATTGAAAGCATAAAAAGTAAAAACCGCCTGTTGCTGTTTTCTTTCTGAAGAAATAATTATTTTTACATTTGAAGATTTTTAAACAGTAAAGATCTAAATAGTGAAATATTCAAGGAAGATTTTCACACTTGGAGAATTTTTCATGTCATTAAAATTAATTAACCTCCCCACTCTTATAATTACCTGCTTTGAAGTAGCTATCACATAACCCATCATATTTATTCCTTGAATCTACAAAGCATGATGCATTTTCATATTGGAGTAACTGAGTGTTTGGAACACTTCCCAAAGCATTATTACTCACAAAGGGAAAACCATCTGTTGGCCACAAAGGAAGAAACAGAGAAATTTCATGAGCATAACAAAGAAACAATAGAAAAAAAAATATTCACAAGGTAAGGAATATGATATAAATGAATCACCTCCATGTACACTAATAAAATCTTCATCTGATTCAGATTGTATAATGCTAACTGAGTCAAACCAGGCATCCTCATGGGTTTTTCCTGCAAAATATAATTGCTCATCATGTTTATCAAAGGTATCTATGTCAATTGTCAACCACATGAAATCCAATAAATCCAATAATGCCATAAGAAGCATCTTCAAACACCAAAAACAAGAAATATTATCATAAATAGCACAAAAAACAAGAAGCATCTTCAATACTGAAGGAATATGTTCCGTGCCGTTTCATTCAAAATACTGCATAATATACAGAAGTGCTGGCACAAATCAAGGCTATAGATTAGGTGCACAAATCTAGGCTACAGATTAGGCTAATTTGACTAAGGATATTAACTAACCTAATATAAAAGATATACACAGATATGGAAAATATTTACAAGAATATTTTCATATTCTATC
>PYAF01000125.1:258475-270161 GCA_007407185.1 Glycine tomentella | reverse complement strand
GAAGGAATATGTTCCGTGCCGTTTCATTCAAAATACTGCATAATATACAGAAGTGCTGGCACAAATCAAGGCTATAGATTAGGTGCACAAATCTAGGCTACAGATTAGGCTAATTTGACTAAGGATATTAACTAACCTAATATAAAAGATATACACAGATATGGAAAATATTTACAAGAATATTTTCATATTCTATCAAATACTACTATACTACTACTACTATTACTACTACTACTAGTACACTACTACTACTGGGTGGGATAGAAAAGATACCACTTGCATCTTGTTTACTATGGCTGTGGTATTGGAGTTGAGCAAGATGCAACTTCATGTTAGAAACATCAGATTTCCTGCCGGTGGCTGAAGCATTGCTATGCCTTTTCTTTGTTATGTCACCAAGTGAAGCATGTTTTCTGAATTTTTTGTGTTCTCTTTTATGAACATTACTCTTCCTGTTCGGCTTTGAGGTGCAGCCTCCAATTTTGGAAGCGAATTTTTTTACAAATCCACCCAACATGATTGATGCCAACTCACTAAAAAGGATTCAGACACTGAGCTATAATCTCCTTGAGATGAAAGAATCTGCCTGCCACACAAACAACCAAATTTACATATGGAAAAGGAAACACAGAAGAATAAACCAAAGCCCAAAGACAACCCAGAGTCCAAGCCACATTCTATTGACTATATTCAGAATCCTTTTCCTGAATGTGAGTATGTATACTGAAAGAGAGAGAGAGAGAGAGAGAGAGAGAGAGAGAGAAAAACAATATTTCCGAAAAATCAATAGCTTTTAAAGGAAAAAATTACTCATTTGGTTCTACAGTAGCACAAACTTTACCTTTTACTCCTTATACCCTTTTAGTCCCTGTACAAGCACTTCACTTTTAATATTTTTTGGTCCCTGCTATTACGAAATGGCAAGGATTAAAAAGTAAAGTTTGTGTTGCGGCAGGGATCATAAGGGATCCGAAAGTGCTTAATCACTTGTATAGGGACTAAAAGGGATGGTTGTTAAATGTAGGGACTAAAAGGTAAAGTTTGTGGAATTCTAGGGATCAAATGAATAATTTTTCCATTTTTAAACCATTTGCTGATAGATATAGATAAGCATATGCATTACAAGGAAAAATAAGATCAATTTTAATAAGAACATCTCTTCCAGATAATGAATAAAACTCAGCATTCTCAAAATAAGTTAATTCCACAGTGGAACATTCGCTCTATGTCCTTGGACCAAGAGTGCTAGCTAGATATAATGTGCCTACTATTATATTTCACATGGAGCCAATTCGATAGTGAATCAGTGATCACCTTCTTTGGATAGACCTGAAGACTGGAATATAGAGTTGAAAATATACTATCCATTAAGAAGTGCTTGAAGGAAAGAAGAAAAATTGCCAGAATATAAGCAGCAGCAACAATTAGAGCAAACTTCATTGTGCATAATGATATTACTGATGAAAAAAATGTAAAAAGTTGTGTTTATATGCCTCCCCAAAAAAGGGAACCCTTCATCCAAAAAAAAAAAGAGAAACTTAGGGCTGCTTGATTCCCTTCTCACTTTTTTTGTTCATTTTTTTCCTCCTAAAACAACTTCATATCACTAGCAATCAATTTTTCATCTATAATTATTAAGTTTTGAAATTTGCATTAAAAAACAAGGGTTTTAACAACCAAAAAACAGAAACATTCGGAAAATATTTTCTCATCTGTTTTCTTAAGTACTTTAACAAACTCTTAGAAAAAAGACATGTCTCAAGGGTTCTGATATATGCTTTGGAGACAAAAACAAAGCAATTTTAGAAAACAGAAAAATATTTGTAAAAACAGTAAAAGCACTTTCTTCTTTAATTCTGTATTTGGTTTGCAATAGTGAAAAAAGAGACAAAAAAAAAAACATATATGCACTCAAACTAAGAAAGACAACGTGGAAGTTGATCCATTGGATGAATACAAAAAAGCCTACAAATTAAACATGCCGCAAAGTTTAAACGATGACAAAAAACAAGCATTAAGAGCTATTCATCTGATAAAAAAATGTAAGAAATATAACAAGAAAATAATAGAAACATTCAATTGGGAAGACATGTGGAGTGATGAAACGCATGCATGCATGAAGAAATTGAAGACACGGGGTTGAAACACAAACACATTGAATAAGGAAGAATAATATTACATAATATAGAGAAAAGGGTCATGCTCAATTTTTCTTATGCATGAAAAAGATGAAGAATAAAAGCATGAGAGAGAGAGAGAGAGAGAGAGAGAGAGAGAAAGGACAACCTGAGTTAGAGAGAGAAGAGAGGAGAAAGTTGAGGAAGCATATGAATGGACGAGGAATCGCGGTTCCTAGGAAGGAACTTGGATTCCTCTTGTTGGTTCTTCCTTCTTCTGTCTCAGAATCAGAAGGAATCAACAACAATACGAAAACAAAACAAAAAGGACTTCCAAAATAAAGAGGCAGAAAAAAAATGTTTCAGAATTCACACAATAGGTCCGTTGTTTTCGGATCCTGCGATGTTTTTAGTCTTTATCCTCTCCTTTTAAATCTCTCCATTTTATCTAAAAAAAAATAAAATTAAATCTTACGGAAGAAAAAGAAAATTTTGTGTACGTATCACATTCACATCTCTGCATCATATCAATGTTTTTTTAATCATCACCCACTAAAACAACTCACCATCTTATCTTAAGTATTCTCACATGCATGTTAAATAAACAATGGGTATGATTGACTAGTCTAAATTAAGGAACTAAAACTTTAAAAAAATTAGGAATAACATAATTTTAAGCATTCTAATAAAAATATTTTTTCTTTTAATTTCTTAATAGACATTGGTTAACATTCGTATAAATTATATTAAACTTTTAAAAAGTAAAAATCTGTTAAACAATCAAAGTCACATTTTTTATAAAAAGAGCAAGCATGTAGTGCCCGTGTGTTCGCTAATATCTATAATATCGATAATATAAAAAATAACAAACATCTGTTTTTATGTAACAAAAGATATTTAATAAAGCATATTTAATTTTTATTAATCAATATCCTTAAAGTAATAGCCAAAGTGGTGGCCCTGAGGGGTCCAAGACTCTATATAGTTTATATAAATATTTTGTTTATAATTTTCAAATTACATAAAAATGTTTATATATAAAATTATGAAAAATAAAATAATTTTCTGTAGATTCTTTTTAGGAAAACAATATCAGTAATTAGTCAATTAATACAGATTTTTTCATTTATCAAAAAAATTTATTCACAATTTTGAGACAAAAATCGATAATTTAGGTAAAATGTTGAATGTAAGAAAGAAGAGTATGATATATTATTTCCTATCAATTGCTATAATTAGCGTTTACATAATTATGTAAATAAATTTCATGAATAAAAAATTACGATGGTTATGATTCAAAATCAAATTCAAAATTTTGTTAAAATTTTGTCAATTAACATTGTTTAATTATTAGATTAAATATATGATTATTAATATCAGTTATGGAAATAAAATATATATACGGTATATTAATTGATGCATATTAATTTTGGGCTTATTATGTGAGTGCTCCAATGATAGGTTGAGCCTCACTTAGTGTTTAAACGAGGGGTCACTGCTCTTGTGTGGTTATAAAATTTTGTTGTAGCATTAGACAATTTTACCATAACACAACATTGTGTGGAAATCCAAACCACCACACAGAGAGTAATATGTCCCTCATTTGGTGTTTGCGATCCAATCGAGTTATTAAGGATGAGTTCCATCTCCTCTTCATGACATGTCTCTAACTCTCTTATGATTATTATTAGTTGTTATATACATGCTATTTGTGCATCATTTGTTCCTAAATTTACACCAACTATATGATGGAGTTATTTGAAACATTTAATTGTTTTCTTATTGCATGTACAACTTATAAAATGATGTTAACTATTGTTAGTTTGTTACTACTTTTGCATATACTAAAAAAGAAGCTAATTTATCGAATTTGAAATTGTTAACATCCTATTTGAAACTATGTCACACAAGGTAAATTAAATAAACTTGTGTTTTGATTTCTGTTGAATATCTTTATTTAAATTTTTTATTATGAATAAATTATTCAAAATGTTGCCACAAAATTGTAAGAAGGATAAAATTCAAATGATTACTAGGGTATAATTTTCTTAATTCGCCCAGGGCACCAAAAATTCAAGGCCGATCCTTTTATATTAGACTCTAACAGATAAAAAAAAAATTCTATATTTATTTATGTAATATTCAAACAAATGAATTTCTTACATGTAAAACAATTAAAGTCACAACAGTGTGCATGATAAATTTTGGGTTTATATTTTAATGTTCTATTATAAAATAGTTTTGATTAATTTTTTTTAAAAAAGTGCATGTTATAACACCGTAGCTTCTTTGACTATAATTATAACTTAACTATTTTATTTCTTTATTTTATAGAGTGCATTAATCAATTGAAATTTCACAGTCATATAAGTTGGGAAAACGTGAACTGAAAATTTAGTGAAATTTCGTAACGAAAGATTTTATTAGTTGCTTTCTAAAGTTAATATTGCATAATAAATGAAACAACTTGTTGACCTTTTCGAAAGGAAAGCATAACGCAGTTCTGCTTACAAGCTTACTTATTAAATATTTAAAACGAAAAGGAAGAAATGGAACATATTGAAGCAACAAAAATATCACAAAAGGAGGGGTTGAATTGGGATTTTGCTCACTTTAAAAATCCTTTTTGAAAGCATAACGCAGTTCCGCTTACAAGCTTACTTATTAAATATTTAAAGTGAAAAGGAAGAAATGGAACATATTGAAGTGACAAAAATATCACAATAGGAGGGGTTGAATTGGGGTTTTGATAACTTTTAAAATCCTTTTTGAAGGATAACAAGTTTATGATATAAGTTAAGAATGAATCAATTTAGAATGAAGAATTGTTCTAAGCTCTGGACGAAAATACAAGAAGTTCTGAAAAAAAAGTTCTATCACACTTCATAACTCTTGTTTCAAAAACATTGTTTGAAAATACTTTGACAAAATAAGTTCAGTTTTATGTGTACTTGTGAAAACCTTTTTTGTATTGAGGATTTACAAAACCAATTACCATAATCATACTCAGTTCCAAGAGAGAGAAGATGAGAGTGTACAATGATTTTTATACCAATTCACCTAAACTTTGGGCTACATCTAAACCTCACCCTTAAAGATGAGATTTTAGTAACAAAATCAACCATTGTTGGACCAATAACCATTGGATTTCAACAACTTGCTAGTACTCCCGTTGGACTTCCAATGTAGCACTACTACAAAAATAGGATTTTAAGACGGTTAAAATGCCTCTTCAAAGACGGTTGTAGGATCGTCCTAGTATCGTGCGACGTGCAAAGTAGGATTTATGAAGACAGTCGTCAGATCGTCTTAAATTCTTTTTTTTGTTTATTTTTTTAAGTACTTTCTAAGACGGTTATCCGTACCAACCGTCTTAGAAAGTTTCAATTCAAAGACGGGTACAAACCATGATCGTCTTGGAATGTACTTTTACAAGAAAAAAAAAACAGATTCTAAGACGGTTATCTGCTACAACGGTCTTAAAATGGTTACGTACTAAGATGGTTGTGAGCTCAACTGTCTTAGTATCTACTATCTCTAAGACGGTTACAGGGAATAACCGTCTTAGAATCTATTATAGCTTTATTAAAGTACCTTTTAAGATGGTTCCTAGGATAACCGTTTTAGTATGTTTCCAAATTCTAAGCCAACTTTGTGGATAACCATCTTAGAATATGTAGAATTTTTTTTTAATTTCTTTCTAAGACGGTTAGCATATACGACCGGCTTAGTAGGTGTACATTCTAAGACGGTTAAAGACACAATCGTCTTTGTTTGTTTGTTTGTTTTTTTTATTATTCATTTTGTTCCTTTTTTTATTTTTGATTTTTTTTTCAATTCGTAATATGCTTTATATAATAATCAAAATACATCCAAGCTATACAATACAATAAATACAAGTAAACTACATAATTCAAGTGGTAAAAGTGAAGAAACTAACCCAAATTGTTGTAGTTCCAGTGCACAAAAATTGAGCATATTGAGGTGATGTTCCATTCTCTCCAACTATGTAAACCACCAACATCTTTTTCAAATAAATATATGGCCCAGCAATCCATGAAGAATGCGCAGAAACATGATGACAAGTGTAAGTCATGACTTGTGATGGGTGAAGCAATTAACTTAAGTGTTACTATGCCCTCAATTTTACCTCAACATGCTTTGACTACCATTGGTGTAAATACGTTTGGGTTGAATAATATCTCTCTCACACCGCAATTCTGTTAGTGATATTTTATGTCTCTCTCTCTGAGATTTCTATAGATTCTAAGATGGGAGGGGAATAAATGTCTTACATCCAAAACTGGAGCACCTCCACTTTTCAGAATTGTCAGCTTCCTTTGAAATGAGTTTCCCAGCATCTGCAAAGTAAAAAAGGAATTGCCAATAGTCAGGATTTTAAAACCAGAAGTCATATCACAATACCATTACATTGACAACTTACTGGAAATTTAGCAGAATCCCATTTAAAGAAGCATGTGAACAAAGGTGGCTCACTCCCTTCCATGACAACATATACTGGAGCTAAGCGAGATAACTTTTCTAGAAGAAAATCATGCTCAAGAAATTTCTGTTCAATTCAAAAGAAGTCCATAAATCAACACATGACTTCAGAAACTCTTAACTTGATAAATCCATATGATGTAAAAGACAAGAGAATGCTTAAAAAAAAGTCTTATGATTTTTATGATTTTCTAATGATGCAGGGATGTTATAGGACTTAAAAATAAATATTAAAATAACTGACAATACATAACAAAGTCTTCAAAACAGTAGCCACTAAATTATACTAGCATGTTCATGGCTTCCAGTCATACCTGACCAATTGTTAGAGCCTGCATTCTACTCTTGGATTCAACCAGCTGACCAACCCAGAGAAAGATTTCCGAGTGACAATCCAAGATGAAAATATCTTCTGTCATCAAATCATCCTGGGAGAAGTTGTATACCTCTGTCACCTGAAAATATTGCTTCAGATTAATGCTGTGCAGCAGATATGAATCCAAATAATTTAACTTCATAAGCAGCATAGCGCACTGGACTAAATTAACCCTAAAGATTTCATAAATATGCTTCTAGTATAAGATAAGGTATCAAATAAAGTATCCATAGCCCATTTACCAGACACTCTTCTCATTATTCACCTGAAGCACAACATTATGAATGCCGTAAATGCATAGGAGCTATTAACAGAAGGAGAAATTCTAACATAATGGACACTTGGTAGCTGAGGATAGGAGACAATAATACTGGAATCATGGGACAAGGTTGAATATGATTATACGAGGGAAGAATAGGTTGAGAATGAGAGGTGACCAGGAAGATAGCTAAGGGACTTGGGGTGCATGGCATACAGGTATATTCCAACACCCCTGCTGATTTTGATTTTAAACTTGAAAGGTTAGTGTACCCTGTCAATTATGGAACATTACAATAAAGTTCTGGTGAAAGTAATTCCAATTTTGAAATAATGAACCATGCAACTGGTCAGTGATTTTCAACGAGTGGTTAATGAATAACCACTCATTGATTCAATAAATCATTTGCGTGGTAAAATGTTCTTGAAATCCAGACCAAGTGAATGTTCTTGAATAACCATTCAGTTTCTGGTTTTCTGCACTTGTACAGTTTCCAGACCAAGTAAAGACAGCAGGCCCATTATCAATGTATATAACAATAAGAGGAATTCAAAGAAGATGCAACCTGGTTGTAGAATGTCCTGCTTTGGGATCCGAGATGTCCCACACTGTTTGTTGATTGAATGTCCTGCTTATGCTGCTGATACATCATGTCCAACCCACACGCTATCTTGCTTTAAGTATCAGTCCAAGCAGCAAAAACTGGCAAGTGACACAAAGAGATAGCAGGAGATGGCCTCATTTGAACCGCTGGTGAGGGTAACCAAGAGGTAACACTCAAAAAAGGGATTTCAAAAATTTGAACTTTACTTAAACCATATTCTTTTCTTGTCAAGATAGCCTCCTTTATCTCCAAAATTGAACTTTCCTTGAACTATCTTGTGTAAGATATCCTTTATCCATCTCTATCATAGTTTTATCAGCGTGAGTAACAGCCTTAAAAAAAGGTGCTATGTTGCATTCAAAGTAAAGGTATGGTCAGCCTTATAAAAGCATTACTAGTCACTAGTGCTTGGGAAAATAAAGATTGAAGCAGAAATGAAAAAAATGCCATTTGAAGATACTACTTTTTCAGACAAGCTAGAGAGGTAAAAATACACAAAATAGTCTTCTTGGTTTCTAATACAAATGCTAAGACCCTGTGTATTTAGGAATTGATAGTCATTTAGGACTTACTGAATGTCCCAACGTAAAGGTCTTTGTTTCCAGCAACTCTGCCTATCCTCGCTTGCCATCTTCCATGTTCGAGCACACGAGATTCGAATCAAGGAAAGAAAAAAAATGCTACATGACATGAAATATACCGAAAAGTTAATATGCGTTGAACGGTTGAAGGTCCCCAGTACTTAAGAGCCGCGAGATCATAGGCCCTTACAGTTTTCTCTCCCATATCATAACCGCCTTTAGTTCACAAACAAAATTGACCACGTAACAATTAGAAACAGTAGCAAGAGGGTTGAAAATGCACACTATGTTTAGAGAGTGCTTTAATTTAGCTTAGAGAAGTCTCTAACCAAGTCAAAATATTTAGTTTTCAGATAAGTTTAATAAAGTCTGAAATTAAGAGTTATTTTAAAATAATTTATATAAAAAAAAACTCCACAAGGTTCACTATAGGGTGCATAAGAGGGGCAAATTTTGAGAACACTAGCCCACCAAACAATGTCAAACTTTTACCTTTTGAAATATTGACATATATACAACACTTATAAATATATTGATAAAAAGACACGTGATAACGTAAGATAAATAAAGAAGTAAATCATGCAAATCCACTTTTAATACATTCATAAAAGGACCATAAAATAAACTAAGGAGCAAACAATACAAATATATGAAGATTGTAGCAACCTGTTTGTCAAACCTTCAACTAGACATGGCTGTGAACTTAACTATAAGGAGAACACACAGAGATCTTCAAACAGGGCCTGCGCCAATAATCTAACTATTACGTCTCTCCAAGTTCGAGAATACTGATCATAAGGAAAAATATATTTTCAGTTGTGCAGTATAAAAAAAAAAAGAAGATGAAAATCTAAAATCTACTGACCGGGCACTTCAAATACCACTAAGTAGAAAAATGCTAAATGAAATGCTAGTAAGTAGAAAAATGCCAATTGAAATGGTTTGTTTTTCTTAATTGAAGTACAAAAGATGTGTAAGGAATTCAATTTTTAGATCAAAAAATATTTTTGAATTCTCAATTGACACATCTAGGGTGATTATTGGGCTTTGATTACTGGAGCACTTTAAATTGTTCTTAGAAGTTAGAATTAAGGATGTGACAAAAAAGAAAGAAATCCAATAATATATAGGAAATAAAACACAAAATAAATCCTAACATTTATTTGACTTTGTTTGTATGTGTAAGATCCTAAAATTTTGTGAAAATAACAAATTTTACTCTTTGAAATTTTAAAACTCAAACTAGTCTGAATAGATACATTGATACAGTTTGCAAAAAATATATTATTAGAGTATGACATGAAAGAGGAACTTTATTTATAGATATATTTGTGGTAATCTGACTATGACTAAATAGAAACATTTTAAAGGATGAGTAAAACTTTGTAAACCTTAAAAATTTTAAACTCAAACAAAAAAAATAATGAGGTAAAAAGAGGATATTTTAACCTTTTTATAAGATAATCGTTCACTCTAATTTCAGGAAAATGAGCTATTTTTGACAAGCCCTCCCCTGTTTCCTTCTCACATTGCTTCTCTAACTCAGGGCAGCCCCAAATCCTCAACATTTTCAGACTGCCAAGGCTTAGGCTCGTTGGAAGACTCCTCAACTTGGAACAGAAACCAATAGCCAATTCCCGAAGCAAAGGAAGGTTTCCAAGACATTCAGGCAAGGATTCTAGGTTTCGAAGGTAATATAGTGATAATGAGTGCAGGACAGTCATATGTTGTAAAGCTTCATGCAAACCATTTATCTCTCTGCATCTTTCAATCCTCAAATACATGAGAGAAGGACTAAATACCCATTGTGGGAAGTAGACACCTTTATATCGTCCCACCCACAAACTCTGAAGTTGTTGGGTATCAGGGTGAAGCACCTCAAGAATTTCCTTAACATTTTCTTGTAACTCCCACTCTTCATCATATTTGTCCCATGACAATGTCAACTTATTCAGTTGCTTACTTGACATATTTGCATCTCTGGCATCCTTTACACTTTTCACTTTTCCCAAATGCTTGATCTCAAGATCTCCTTTAAGCTTCAATGCTCCCAGTTCTACCAAAAGGAACCCTCTTTCCTTGCCAACAAAGTACTTGGTTAAACTCCTATGGTTATAGGGAGAAACTTCACAACTACAGGTGAACAACTGAAGAATCCAACTATGTTTAGACAAGGCATTGAGTGTCTCCAATATCTAACTAACACTAGACCTGACATCTCTCATTCAATTAATAAGTTAACTTAGTTTATTACTGCTCCAAGTCCAGTACCACTGAACATTGGCAAGGTGTGAAAAGAATTGAGGTATCTTTAGGGAATTATTGATCATTGTTTACACATTATATAAGATGTTGACACATTGGGATTTTCAGATGCTCATTGAGCTACTAGCATTGAAGATAGGAAATGTATGACAGGTTACTTTGTATTTCTTAAAGAAACACTTTTGGCCTAATCTTTGAGGAAGCAGAGGCTTGTGCCTTAATTAAGGGCAAAATCAGAGTACAAGGCACTAGCTGATTTAGCTACTGAAATCTCATGGATACAATCTCTACTTCAACTCATTAATAGATAAAACGCATGACAAAACATTGAAAAGAGTGACCGTTGTAAATATTACCTTAGTCAGATGCACAGAAGAAATTCAAATACCAACAAAAAATCCAAAGGCAATTCCCATAATAGCTGTGATGATAATCCGGGTACTATCATTTGATCTTTTAAGTGAACTAAAGAAGAGATAGTAAATTAAATTCAGAAATTTGGTAGAACGGACACAAAGAACAAGTCAAGTAAAATAAAACCTTAGTATTAAGATATTTAAAATTTAAAATACAAAACAAAGGCAAGCATCATAACTCTATAATAATTTTTTCCTTACATGCGATGCATTATTCCTATCCAGTTATATCGACCACAATCAAGTCAAGATACGTATCACCTGGAAACGCCCCAAATCCTCAGGCAAACACCATAAACTGTGCATGCTTAAGCACAAAGGAGTGTTTTCGATTATTAATATAAATATGACTAATCATTAAACTATACCATAAACTGAAATTGAACAATGATGAGAAATATATAACTAGAATTAAGTAGTGAACCATTCAGTCATAGAATTAAGTTGGAATTTGAATTTTATGTTGCTCACAAATGCTAAATAAATGTCAACTGGTAGCAAATTCATCAATTTAATTACAATTTAAAATTACACTTCTCGTTCATTTTTGAATATTTTGTCATTT
>PYAF01000125.1:240138-258375 GCA_007407185.1 Glycine tomentella | reverse complement strand
TCAGTCATAGAATTAAGTTGGAATTTGAATTTTATGTTGCTCACAAATGCTAAATAAATGTCAACTGGTAGCAAATTCATCAATTTAATTACAATTTAAAATTACACTTCTCGTTCATTTTTGAATATTTTGTCATTTTCAAATATAAGTCTTATTCCGTTTCATCTTTCGCAAAGCTAAAAACAAGAATAACTCGTGCCCATAGGTATACTTTTTCATTAAATTAAACAAAATAAAAGGCATTAATAGAATAATTAAATTTTAAGTATTTTAATGGGTGACAATTTAGTCAAATATATACTTCGTAATTTTCTAAATCAGTTATTTTTTAAAAACTTGAGATACATAAGAAACTATTACCTCCTGTATTATAAATTAAAGTCATTATTCTTAAATGTGACAGCATGTTTTATTATACTCTATTATCTCTTAGTAAATGTGACAGCATGTTTTATCATAGTTGTTCAAGTTATATCATTAACATAACATTTTTTATAATATTATTTTCTTCTAATATATTTTCATTATATCAAACATCCACAACTTTTTTTATTTTTTTTTCTTATTGTACAAAAATTATACAGCTATATAATATAAATTCAATTTCCCATTTCTTTATAATATTACTATATTTTCTATATCTCTTCGTTACATCAAACATCATATCACAACTTTTTCTATTTTTTTTTATTGTACAAGAATTTAAACATATATATGGTACAAATTCAATTACTCATTTCTGTTGTTTAAATTAGCACAAATTCATCATATTCATGCTGAGACCTATGATCACACCTAGTTGTGAGACTATTAATTGAAGACTTCTAAACTTTATGATGTTCTTATCTTTATGGAAAAAAAAAAGAAAACAAACAATATACCAAGATTACCAATACAAATTAAGCCATGCCTAGAAGTACCACTGTTCATGACTGTATATATCCATTTGGATCCATTGGCATTGCCGTACAACAATTGAAAATTCATACAGCTCAATCATAAAGACATGATTTCATTCTAAATATATATATTAATAATCACACACGCAGTAAATATATATTGAACAAAATCAAAGCAACTTACATAAGAGTCAAATTTATCAACAGCAGCTTCAGTATCAAGACAGAGTTCTTCTTCTTGGGAGATGTATAATATCCGGCTAATCATGATTTCTTCTGATAATGGTTTGAACCTGAATTTTGCACACCTTGAAGCAAGTGGTTCTATAATCCTGTGAAAAAATTGACAACCATATAATGTATAAAATCAATGTATCACCTTTCCTTGGAAACCATTGACAAAAACAAAGGGAAAAAATTTGTACGAGTAAAGAGATCCACATAAGAAAGTAAAGGGTGATACACAATCCTTGAAATGGAAACCATGTTTCTTGGACCATTATCATGTGGTGCAGCCATGATTAAATGAAAAAAAAAATTGGATAATATTGGATAACTGGTGAGATATATTGAAAGCAAAGGTTACATTTATAGAGGGAGATGTATAAGAGATAATTAGCTAGCTAGATTCTTATGAGGCTTCATCAACTGAAATCAAAGTACATTGACACATAACACACACACACACGTATATTTCATAATACAAGAAATAAAGAGTCAAACCAATATTGATTGACAAAGTACTTGTTGAAAAATTTTGTCACCTTGCAGAGTTTGGCTAAAGAACCCAAGGAAGCTGGTTTGAAGAAGAACTCCACACAAGTCCAGAAGTTTCTAGAAAAGCTTGTCAAAATTGGTAAAGAATATTTGTAGCCCTTTTATAAGTTTTTATTAATCAGTTATTACCTGAAGGTTTCAAATAGTATCTCTATTATTAATACAAGAATAATTCGGCTGTACTTAACTGAGTGTCCCCCAATTAAATTTCAGATTTTCCTGGATCAAAGGCATCATCTGAAGCATCTTCAAAGTTTGGACCAGCCTTGGCTTCAGGCTCAGTTTTCTTTGTCCTTGGCTTCAGGCTCAGTTTTCTTAGTTCACTGGAAAAGGGACAATCAAACACTGAAAGAAAGATTTAACTTTAACTATAGTAGTTGCCAACTTGCCTAATAATATCATCTTTGAACTTGACAATTTCCCTTATCATTTGCCAGAAGTAAGGATTCAGTACATTCCTCTACTGTGCAAACAAGCTTGACAAACCATTTCTGCTTCCCCATTCCTCTTTCTATTATCTTTTTCAATGGAAAGTTAAATCAATCAGTTTCTTTTTCTTTTGCTTTCTCCCTCCTCAAAATCTCTACACACTCTTAACAAGAATTCCTCGTTCTTCTAATAAGTAATTTTTTGTGCATCATCACTTCACATATTGAACAAAATTGGCTAATTAATCTAATTTTATTTCATAAACAAGTAAACTATTCAATTTACCCTTTCTATGTCTCAGACAAAATCTAAATCATATATCTAACATGCTATAGATCATATAACAAGAGAAAAGAAAAAAGGCACAACAAGCATATGGAATTGAAATGAAGGGAAGGCATAAGGAGGAGAAGAACTGACTTTATACGTGGTTTTGCAGGGTTGTTAGCTCGAGAAGGAGGAGGAGGTGTAGAAGTGGTAGTCTTTTCTTTGACCTTCTCGGTAGACACAGATGAAGGTGAATCCGAGGCAGAGTTATCACTGGAAGAAAGATTAAGCTTCAAATCAACAAAAGCAGTTTCACAGAAGCCTCTCTTTCCACCATGCCCTTGACTGTTGTTGACTTGTTGTGATCATCGCAGACCCGCCAGGGAGGCCGAGTCGCAACAAACAATTGCTTTGCTTCCTCGTCATCGAAGAGTTTATCCACGACTTCCCGTCGTAAACGTTCCTCGACCTCGCAACCTCACCATTCTTCATCTCACACTTGGCATAGTGAACCCAAGCCTCAACCCTAGGTATGAATATTGAAAGGGAAGAGAAAATCAAAAACCTTAGAAAGGGAGCGGCCTCACCTCAAAGGAGAACGTGTTTTTTTTGAACCATGATTTGGAGAGAGAGAGAGAGAGTGACATAAAGGAGTAAATAAAAGCAAAAACATAAATGGGTGCAAAGACGGTTGCAGTGAAAACCGTCTTACTACTGAAGTTTCAAAAACAATTAATTGGCAATCATCTTTGAACATGACATTTTATTTACAAAATTGCTACCGCGCTACCAATAAGGATGGGTATATTAGAACCATCTTAAAACACGCGTCTTTAAAGACCCTTTTTGAAGCAGTGTAGCTTCAACTAAACCAACAACACCACTGGATTTCAACAATGCTAGCTAGTCACTACTGGTCTTTCAACAACAAAAAGGGTGTCTATATTTTGGGATTTCACCTCAGAAAAGATTTCCACTTAGCAAAATACAATCTCTCACTTATATCTTAGATCTATTAAAAATTACAAGTTCAATACATAAGTTGGTCACTCTCAACAGAGAGGGTTGCAGCATAAAATACACTTTTCTCACATAGAGATCATGTTCGAGTTTCTCTAACTAGAATGATTCAACTTATCTTCAAGATGTTCTTGAATATCCTTTTAAAGTCCCAAAGAAGACCATTGAAGTGGAGCCCACTCAACTGACAGGTGTTTGGAGCATGTAGACAGAATTGACAGTTGCCATGAAATGACAACTTGTAGAGTCATTATGAGATTCCTATTCTAAGAAATCTTTCTAATGAGCATTTTGATGTTTACTGAGAAAAAAATCTATACTTGTAGTTGTTCTGTCTTTTACGAATAGAAATGTCTATCAAAGATGTTGGTAATTTTGATATTGGATCAAGCTCTTTCCTGAGGTATTCGTAAAAGAGAAATACCCCTAAAAAGTACGATCACTATGCATGAGGCAATACTCAACCAGTGGGGTGAGGTGTGTACACAGTGTTAATCGAAAGAGAAAAGGGATCAGATGGGTGTGTACCTTTTCCTCTAAATATATTCTTTATTTATACTGAAATTACCTCTGGTCAGTTGAAGATTCTCTCCGATATTCATGGTCGAGATTCTAACTGCTTGATCCTACGATCTTTTCTTTTGTTATCTTTGAAATCCACGATCTTATTTGCAGTTGTGGTCAAAAGTCCACTATTTGAATTCCCAATGGGCCTTATCACTAAGTCCATCTACAAAATCCATAACAGGTGCCCTCCAGCCCGGTTGTCGAGGCTTCTAGGAAACCGGGATGTATTAACTTGTGCCATCCCGTCAATCACTTGGACAATTAATGTTCTTTATAAATGGTTGTTGCTTATCATATATCAGGGTATTCTTCATCTTACCCCGACCATCCCTTCCCGGTTTCTGCTTCATGCCAATTCATTTTCTTACCCCTTACGGGGTATTTTGAAGTACGGTCTCATCGGTTTCATTTGGTCGATTCATCTCCACATAACTAGAATAGGGAACGTCTCTGTAACATACTGTCATTATTTTTTGTCCGTAACTGTAGCATGCAATATGCACATTTAATGCACATCACTTCATTACATTCCTTAATCATGACATTTGGATATATTTGTCCTTTTTGCCCCCAGCGTTGAATGGATTTGATTCATTTGCCCCTACACGACGTTTCGTATTTACCAGCTGTGCAACCATGTAGTTTCGTGGCTTCGACAGTTAGATTTTTCTTCTTTATCTTTCAAACTTCTTGCCAGTATTTTCTATTCATTTGTGCATTTTTTTGCTAGTGTTCTCTGCATTTGTGTGCTCTTTCCTCTCTTGTTCATCACCTTTCGTCTCCAAACACTTCAAGATTTCTCTTTCACCAGGTATCTTCATTACCATAAACTTCCTTTTTCCATTTATAATTTCATTACAATTTTATTCTTATCACCATTTTGATCATACATCATCTATCATTTTCATTTGATTCCTTCCTGTTTTTGAGTTTATGTCCTTGAGTCATTTCTTCATTCATCATTCTTAAAATTTCCTAGTATCCCCCTGCGTGAGATTCTATTTCACCTTTTTCCAACATGCAACTCACTCCCGAAGAAGAAGCACATATACGGAAAACTGTTACCCCCAAGGTTGGATGGTGGTTCTTTGGTCTTCCGCTCTCAGAGGAAGAAAGGGAAAAAGACCTCCTGCGTGCAAATTCTGGTGGTTCTTCTGCCACGAAGAAAACTAACATTCCTGAACATAATGCTCCTTTGGTACCAAAATGAAATAAACCCCAATCTAAGTTAAAGGCTTCCTCCATCAATCCTTCATTTTCAACTTTGAACCCCACACTACAAACTCAATCTTCATCTCTAGAACGAAACAATTCTGTAGATGACTTCTTTGAAACTCGGTTTGATCCGTGTTTTGACTATGTTGTTGAAAGTTCTTATCATTTAAATGTTGGGTTCGATTTGATGTCTGATTCAATACTTGGATCATGTCGGCACAACCCGGTTCTGGTACCAAAAGCAAAACCTTCTTGGCAGAGCGATCTTTCTACCCTTTGCCCAAAAGCCGAGAAGCTCAATGACATCATTTTCATCTCGGATGATCCTTCCCCTCCTCTCATGATCGACATATCTTCAGGTATGTCGTTGCTTTACTAACTATGACTTTTTTGTCGTAGGTAATTATGGACCCATCATCATCAGAATTAGTTGTTGAATCTCAATCCGTCGAGTCACATTCTAACCTCCCTTCGGGTTTAGTTGACAAATTTCCGTGGGTCACCCATGAGGTTTTACATACCCTTTCTGATTTAGATCCAGGAAGCGTTGCTGCGCTCCCAGTTGGAAATCAAGACGATTTTTGTGTTCTCGCCCCTGACCCAGACGAACCCATCTGTTCTTTCCTGGAAGGGAATGAACGCATTTTCTTCTTTTTTTATAAAGATGTAACTACCCGTTTAGGTGTTCACTTCCCCTTTTCAGATTTTCAAATGCAAGTCCTAAACCACCTAAATATAGCTCCCTCACAACTTCATCATAACAACTAGGGTTTCATTCAATCCTTTGAACTTTTCTGTCAGCATTTAGGAATTCCTTGTACACTTCATCTCTTCTTTTATTATTTCACTTTGCATACTGCTAGGACGGGTAGAGAACACCCTAACAAAAAGGGATGGACATCCATCCGGGGTCATTCAGATCGTAAAATTTTCATAGTCTATACAAAGTCATTTAAACATTTCAAAAGTAAGTACTTCAAGGTTATTGCTGAACCCGACAAACAACCTTTCTTTCTTTCTTCTCCAGAGTCGCTGGATGTAGAATGGAAGTTTCCACTCTATTGGACCCGTACCCATCATGAACGTGGCAGGGGCTGTGAACAATCAAAGAGGGGTGGCTACTTTCCAGCTTGCTGACTTCACTATGACCTTCCCCACCTAATCTTGGGGTTGGTCAAGGCACTGCTGCAGGGCAAGCTGTAGAAGGGATTGCACGACAATCGAAGGCAGAGGGAAAAGTGAAAGGTACTTTATTGCTTAGTCTGGCTTATATGGAAGCTTTAACAATTTATGGACTGGTTGTAGCATTAGCATTTTTATTTGTTAATCCTTTTGTTTAATCCTAAAGTATTTCCCATACAATCGGTTCTTTTTCCCGACCACCCGCCTCTTACCATTTCGAAGAAACAAACTTGTCAGATCCTGATGCTTCGTCAGTGGCCTAGATTTCGGCATATAGAGAAGCTCATAGACTGCTAAATATTGCTTCATATATTCACAATTATGATTCCGGGCTCTTCAGTGAATTAAGTACGGACATGTATGACTTTGATTTGTGATGTATGATTTAATATGCTCTAATTGTTTTGTTTCCATTTGCAGCTGACACTATGGGACCACAACCCTCTCCCTTGGCTCCATCTCCTGGGACCTCAGTTTCAGATTCTCCTGCTCCGGTGGTGGTTGCTCCAGCCAATTCTGCTGCCAAACCGAGATAGCCAACCGCCAAGCGTCCCAATCCTGCAAAGAAGCGACAACTTCCCAATTATCTTAACTTAGGGGGAGAAAAGGGGAAAAAACACAAGACCGCTGACACAACTCAGTTGGAGGCACCCCAATAGATCAAAGTAACGTGACACCTTCTGTAGCATCAGACACTGTGTCTTTCAATCTTCCCCCTCTGGTCCTTGCTCCTACAACTATTACTCTTTCTACCATAACTTCCAGGTCGTCCCTGAGCTGCCTTTGGGAGAAAGGAGTTAATGATGACGTGGTCTGCGTTGTCAAGGCTCCAAGGCGCTTTTCAGATTCAAGCCCTCTTTCCCATGATGACCTTAAGGAACTCAACGTCATCCAGGAAAATGCCTTTAAGTGTGCTGCCTTAGTGCAAAGTTTGGCCACTTTGAAGACTAGACACGGAAAGCTACTGGATGAGCTCCATGCATCACGTGAAGAGATCCAAAAAACCCATCAAGAGCTCCTTGCATCGCAAGATACCACTGCCTCTCGTCGCCAAGAACTCTGAGCTGCGTTGGATACCACTGAGGGTGCCCAGACAACTTTGGAAACGGCCCAGAAAAAGAATGCACTCCTGACTGGGCACTTCAATGAACTAAAAACTATTTTGGAAAAAGCCCAACGGGAGCGAGGGGAGGTTGAATCCTGGTTACATAAGGCCGAGATGGAGGCTGCTAAGATGAGGGAGGCATTGGCTATAATCGCAAAGGAATCCTTCAACAACACACTAGACCAAATACGTTGTCTGAACCCGGGGCTTGAACTGAATACCACAGGCATGCACTTTAAAGCCTATGTGGATAATGACAAATTGATCCCTCCTTCTCCTTGTGAAGATTCGATAATCCTAATGGATGAGGATTTACCTCAAGGGGAAGAGGTGACTTTTACTATTTAGGTTCAAACCCCGACAACATAAGTTTATGAAAGGCCAGGAAGCCGGTTTATCTTGTAATTTTTCTTTCAAGTTTATTGTCTTTGAAACATTGTCAAGTTGCACCCGATTTTACTTGCAACCAATATGATTTATTTTATAATTCAAATACGTGTGAACCTGTACTAATCCGGATTCTTATCATAATTTTTGGCCAACATTCTTTGCATGCTAAATAAATTTTCATTTGGTTTCAACGACCAAGTATTTTACAGTACAAATTATTTTTCTTTGTACCACGTTCCAGGTTGTCTTACCCGGACTTGATCCTAACAACGATTAACATGCTATATGTGGACATTAATTTTCGTCGTTGATGGTCCTACATTTCAACTTGATCAGGGTAGAATAGCGTGTCGTTCATTGCCAAGATAATATCAATTATGATGCATCTTGTACGCACTAAGTATTGTACCAGTTTGTATGTAACTCCACACATATAATTTGGTAATCTCACCATAAAGATAAGAATACTTTATTTATTGATAAATTTCATAAAAAGATTCATGGTCGAATTACAAACAACTCATGATCTCAATAAGAAAGAACAATATGAATTTAAAGTTTACAACCTGCTGTACCATGACTCATACTCTCACTAAAAGAGAAACACATGAGTTAGGAACTACATTTGACAAAGGAAACAAATATTTATTGTGTCATGTCTATGACTTATTGTTGTCTCCAATCGAACTTTGAACCTGGATTTAACTGTAATATATTTTCAGTTTATCTGCGTTGCTTGTTCGTTTTATTCATTTTTCATTGAGGGTTTCCAACATATAAGCTCCTTGTCCGAGTTTCTGTGAAACTCGATATGGTTCTGCCCATTTAGCTGCTAACTTCCCTTCTCGAGCATTCTTGTTTCCAATTTCCACCCTTCGAAGTACTAAGTCGCTTTTCTCAAAAGAATCGGCTTCACCTTTTTGTTATACTTCTTGGCTGCCATTTTTTCATCAACAGATCTCGACAATGTGCATTAATCCAAATCTCATCTGTCAAATTTGATTCAACGGCCAAAGCCTCGCTATTCTTTTCTTCTCCTTCTTGGAGTACTTGCTTTCTTCTCCAAGATAACTGGCCAATTTCTACTGGTATCATTGGTTCGCAACCATAGGTCATTTTAAACAGGGTTTCTTTGGTAGATGTTTGAGCTATAGATCTGTGTCCCCCTAAACATAATACAATTGCTCCACCTAGCTAGAGCCGACTTCAAACATTCACTTTTTCAAGCCGTCTACAATCACTTTATTCACTGTTTCTGCTTGTTTGTTGGATTGTGGGTGTTCTACTGAAGCAAAATGGTGCTTGATATGGAACCTGTCCATCATCTCTTGAAATCGTTTATCAGTGAATTGAGTTCCATTATCTGTTACCATTTCACCTGGGATTCTGAACCTGGAAATAATGTTTCGTTCGAAGAATCTTTACACTCGAGCCGACGTGATGGTGGCAAGAGGTTCCTAATAAATCCACTTGTGAAATAATCAACTGCCACTATCAGCCACTTGAGTTGACCTTCTGCCTCCTTGAATGGTCCTAATAAATCCATTCCCCACTTGAAAAAGGGCCATGGAGCCGAGATGAACTGCAACTTGGCGGGGGGAGACCATATCAATTTGGCATGTTTCTGGCAACTTTCACATTTCTTGATGTGTCTTGCAGAATCCGCTTCCATCGTCGGCCAATAGTATCCAGCTCGAAGGGCCTTTCTTGCTAATGCCTTAGCTCCCATGTGTTGGCCATTGATTCCTTCATGTATCTCGGATAACACATAGTCAACTCTATCCGGGTTTAGACAAACTAGCATTGAGGTGTGCACCAACCTCTTGGCCTCCACTACGTCATCTAGTAACAAACCCTTGTCTAAGTAATCAATCTTAGGCCTCCTCCAATCTTTAGTTGTCGAGAGCATCATTACACAAGTTGGTCTAGAAATTTCCTTTTGAATAACGATCCTATGATTACCCGGGCTCTTGGTACTTGCCAATTTTGATAGGATATAGGCCCTCACATTTTCTTCTCTAGGAATGTGGCTCACCATTACTTTGCCAAACTCAACAATAATCTCCTTTACCTTAGTCAAATATTTGGCCAATAAAGGCCCCTTCACTTGATATCGCCCCTCTATTTGGGCTGTAACAAGCTGGGAATCAGTGAACACCTTTACCCGCTTAGCTCCCTGCTCCTTTGCCTGTAACAACCCAACAATCAATGTTTCATATTCAACTTGGTTGTTCAATGTTGGGAAATTCAGTTGAAGCGATTGCTCAATAGCCACCCCTTCTGAGTTTTCAATTATGATCTCGGCTCCACTTCCTTTCATGTTAGACGATCTGTCCACATATAGTTTCCATGTATTTTCTGAATTACCGCTACCTGGGGTTAACTCCATAACGAAGTCCGCTAAAGCTTGAGATTTTATAGCATGTCGGGATTCGTATTTCAAATCAAACTCCGATAGCTGTATTTGAAAAATCTAATATGACGGATCATGCATATGATTATAAAACACCAAATAACAATCAAAGTTGTGATTGTGTGTACCTTGTTGGGTCATTACTGAATCGAAGAAAAGCGGGAGAAGAAGAGGAAACAAGGTGCAAGAGTCTTCCTCTTTATTGCCTATTCAGAAATTGGCAGCCGTCAGCAATGGGGGCATTATGGCTCATGGGACTTAACCCTACTATATATAGGCTAGAGAGGGGACCTAGCAAAAACCTAATCAACAGTGTGTCTGATGGGTCCACCCATCATAGAAGCCAAGTCAGACACTAATGCCTACACTGCTGCCCGACTAGGCCCAATACCAACAGATGCTATAAGCCCAACTCAACATGATCACAATGAGTCAGTCAAAATATTAAAATTGGAATATCCATTAACCCAATTAATTTAAAATACAAAACTTATTAATTAATATTGCCCACATAAAGGAAAATTTCTAACATTCCCCCACTTGGGCTATATTAATTAATTTAATATTGTTTTGAAAATCATTTTATTTCGAAAAAGACTCTATCGGATTTGAAAATTCATCTTACGTGGCCACAATTTTGAAAAATAATGTTCCAATTCCATCATCTCAAAACGATTTAATCCAACATACCCCCATCATAGGAACATGGCGATTAGTATACCGAAAATATCATAGCATATGACTTTCCATACTCACAGACAATGAGTATTACATCTTCATGAATCAGGGCCTAATAGTGTAGTAAGAATTAGTGTCAAAATATGATCAACAATATAACACACTAATTCTTACCGGTCTGAAATGTAATTTCTCAACAACATGAAATTACATTAGTGCAATTTCCAAGCAACATGAAATTACACTTTTTCTGATGCAATTTCTCAACAAAATGAAATTACATTACCGCAATTTCTGAACAACATGAAATTGTCTTTTCAATCCAATTTCTTAACAATACAAAATTGAATTAATGCAATTTCCTAACGACATGAAATTGCTCAAGTTATATAAACCTGCCACAATACAACATGAGATCTCAAAATTTATGACATCCAAATATCTTTAAGCTCACGACATGCTTAAAGATATTATTTCATACATATATTTCTCAGTCAATAGGAGAAAAACAATAATAATGATCATTAATAAAATTCAAACAAAAGTCACAAAATAATTATCAGTTTGTATACAAAAGTGACTCAAAAAATAAACTGAATATAACTCCCACTGATCAAAGGAATTGAAAGAATCTAAAATATTAAAAAGTAAGCCTCTATGCAAACCGAATATAACACCTATTAATCAAGGGAATCGAAAGAATCTAAAACATTCACAAGTAAGCCTCTATAACTCTCACTAATGAAGCTCACTACATGAATATAAAATACTCTTGTTCTACACACAAAAAAGTTGTCGAAGAGTCTTTCCTATCAAAGATTTATAGATGAAAGACTCTTGTTTCATTCAATAAATCAAAATCTTATTTAAAAATAAAATGTCATCTACATAAAGTACTAAGAAACTATGTTTACTCCAACTAACTTTCATGTAAATGAATTAGTCAAATATATTTAAATTAATTTAAAGGAATTTACAAAAGATTCATTGCTAAGGTAAAACGAATGCATTAAAATAAACTATAAGGCAAAATATAGCTTTTAACAAAGCAAGTCATTACAACGAGGGCAACAAAACAATAGATCCCTTTTGGACACAATGCACATACCAAGGTTTAAACTAAGGACAAAGCCTCAGACAAATAAATCAACGAGCATACACTGGTTTCAGAGAACTATCCCCTTTGGGCAGACAGATCACCTAGACCAATGCACCTCCAATAACTTTATTATAGACAAGCTTCCAATTAAAACACACAACAACCCCTTTGGACAGGAAATTGCATGAAATAACCAAAGGCATTCTTCAAATTTACACAGAAATTTCCATGACTAATAAATTTGGGCAACAACAAAATAATTTATATATCATAAACCCCCCTTTGGACAGATAATATAATATACAAATATTTTCCATCAGATGAAGATTTAAACAACAAGGAGAAATACATATAATTATAAAAATTCATCCCCTTTGGGCAGACAAACTTTATATTATAAATATTTCTCCATAATTCCACATTTAATTTAAAAATAATTTATCCCCTTTTGAAAATAATATATCAACAACAATGCCCACCAACATGAAACACTTCACAACATGTTTTTCGAAAAACATGAACACTTCACAATGTGTGTTTCTAACAACATAAAACACTTCACAACATGTGTTTCTAGCAACATGAAACACTTCACAATATACATGTGTTTTTAGAAATCAAATATAATAGTCTAAAATTTATAGCACCAAATGTGAATCAAAATTCTAAAAGTAAGATATTAAATCATGGACAAGTAATCTTCCACAAAAGTGAAAGAATCCAAAAAAACACCTATTGGAACAACAATTGTACCAGTTTAAGGAATTTCAAAACTTAAACAGTACATGAATAGTACTAAGGTCCAAAAAATTATAAAATGTAGAGATCCAATCAAAAGTTACAATCTACATTGAAAAGAAAAAGAGAAAGACTCAATCCAATGGAAAATAATAATTCATTGATTCCACAACACCAAGTGTTTCACTAAAACCCAAAAGTGAAACTATAACTGAAAGTTCTCATGGATCTCAAGAATCAACAAATAATAATACCCAAATCTGAATACACAATTCACACTAACAATCCAAAATATTTCGAAAATGAAAATCAATCAAAACAAACTAATAATTTCAGCCAGCCATTGATTTTTTTTTAAACAATAATAGCTAACTTTGCATTAGTTGAAACAGTAAACATAAAAGATAATAACTAGCAAAATAATTCATGTTATCATTGAATAAAATAATTCACTAGAATTCTAAAAGACACCATTCCGAAAGTGTATTTCACAAAAGATGCATAGTTGAAAAAGAAAGTTCACAATAGTCCAAAGTTCATAAATTGTGGAACCTACCCATGTAAAACTATTTCTTAAAAGCAACATAAATAATTCCAGACATATGTGTATAAACAATACCAATTACAAAATCCATATTAGTTAGCCAAGTTTATTCAAATACGTAATAACACAGAAACTAAGGGTAAGACTTTAGTACTTTAAGCTCACATATATAAAACATTAGCAAATAACAATTAATTCGTGAGCAGCATAATTGTGCAAGGATAATAATAAATGACAGTAATTCCTTTATTAAAGTGAAATCAGAAATTAATTCACTAATAAACCCAATATTAAGCACAATTTCTGGTTCTTCAAATTCATGCAATAATAAATGCACAAGACTTTAATAATTATTTCACAGAAATTGAAACTTTCAAAATAGCTTAAAATTTTCACAAAGCAACCCACACCATAGTGTCAACAAATTCATTGAAACTAAAACTTCATATTTACGAAACAATTTTGTTGGAACCAAAACAATTCATCAGATAAGAATAGTGAATTAAGAATTCAAATCATGAACAGTGAATCACAATTTATGAATTTTTTTTTTGATTAAGCACACAAATATTAACTACATGAATTATTTATTATTGGTTCAATTTGTCACACATTTCTTGTGAACTAGACGCTAAACTCCCATGACATTACTTTATAAAATCTACATTTTATATAGAATTATCACTTAAAAATTTGTTTTACTCAAATTATGGTGTTTCTTAATACAATAACTTATTATATATATATATATATTAATATTTTAGCGAGAAGACAACCCATGATTAACAACAAATTAATTTTATGAAAATTATAGAAAAGGAAAATGCACAGAGAGATGTTAAGAGCAAAGTTAACTGACATGAAAAATTATTCATGAGCAATAATAAAACAATTAAATATTATAAACTCTTCGTTAGAGAGATAATATAATATATATAATTATTTTTCATCATATGAAGATTTAATAACGGAGAAAATCATATATAATTGTCTAAAATTTATCCCCTTTGAGTAGATAAATTTTATAAATTATATATCTCCATAATTCCAACATAAAGGCATCACATGTAATTAAAATCAATTTGTCAACTTCATGAAATTCAAAATATGGGAATGTGAAATTGACTGTAACAATTGTTTCACGAAATTCCAAACAGAAAAATGTGAAACTGGTGAATTAAATCTGGGGATTTTTTCCTCCTAAAATTTGGGGATAAAAATTTCACTTTCATAATCCATGGAAATACACATCATATATTAATTGAAAGGTCTCAATATGTAGAACAAATACCCCAAGGTTCTCAATTTAATTGAATAAAAAATCTCAATTTCTTGATTAATTCCAATCAACAACATGGATTCTATAATCATATACACAAGGCTTTGATACCAAATGAAAAATCTAATATGGCGGATCATGCATATGATTATAAAACACCAAATAACAATAAATCAGAGTTGTGATTATGTGTACCTTGTTGGGTCATTACTGAATCGAAGAAAAGTGGGAGAAGACGAGGGAACAAGATGCTAGAGTCTTCCTCTCTATTGCCTATTCAGAAATTGGCCAGTGTTGCAGTAGTTACTAGGCCATCCTCGTGACCTGAGACCACAACCTTCATATCCTCCTCCGTAAAATATAGAATAGGAGGTTTTGGTTTGCCAACTTTTACTTTAAACTTGGGCTGCTCCCTTTCAAAAAGAACTTCTTTCAGGTACTTTCGTCTTTGATTGGCAGTGTCTCCTCCTCCTCCTAAGGCTCCAGATATAACATTACATTCAAATTCTGTCTTGAGGAATTCATCTTCATCATTATGTTTTTTCTTCTTGTCTTCCTTTTCTTTTTCGGGTTGAGCTTCTTCACCCTTACGTTTATTCCTGCGACCTTGGGTCTTTATCACATACTGCCTCAACCTTCCTTCTCTGACAAATTTTTCAATAGCGTCTCGGAGGTCCCAACACTGATCAGTGGTATGCCCTGATCCATTGTGAAACTCACAAAATTGGGATTTATCCACCCCGACCTTATTATATAATGATTGAGGCCTCTCCACCTTCTTCATGTCAGTCAATGCTACCTCCCTCCAAATTTGTGATCGGGATACATTCAATGGCGTGTACTTCTCGTATTTGGTATTCACATTTCTGCCTTGATTAGGAATCTCCTGATGTTGTCGGCCCCTCGACAATGGACTCCTCTTTCTGGAACTCCTTTCCTTCTCTCCTGCCGCATTTGCTATTTCCATCTGTTCTAACTCCAAATACTTTTTTGACCAGCTCAAAACTCTATCAATGTTTTTACCGGGTCCTTGTATATTGATTTTGCGAATCGAGATGATCCACTCAACTCGGCCGAAATGAGGTACACATGCACTTATTCTTCTAGTCCCTGTACTTGCAATGCAGCTTCCTTGAATCGGTCCAAATAACTTTGTAATGTTTCACTGGATTTCTGTCGTATTTTTCCAAGTGCGAACTCAGACTTCGGTTGCTTTTTGCTAGTTGCAAAGTTCAGCAAAAACCTGTGACCAAAATCTTCAAAGTTACGAATCGACCGCGGCGGAAAAAGTGTGGAACCATGTCTGAGTGGCTCCGGATAAAGTAGTAACGAAGATACGAGATATTATTGGTTCATCAATTCCTCGTACACACATCTGCATGTGAAATTCATCTATATGTGCTTGTGGATCCTAGCTCCCATCATATTTTGACATAAACGAACCGTCAAAACCATCCAAATAGCAGGCATTAACTATCTCGTCGATGAAAGGATTGTTGTTGTATTGCCCTCTACTGTATTTCCTCCAATACACTCCACCTTCTATCCATATCCGCGGCGTAACTTCAATTGAGGGATTTTGGTTTTCGGTCCGGGGATGGCATATTGGCTGCTTCATCTCGGGATTGATTGGTTGGTTTGGAACTATCGGTTGTACATTCACCATGTTCTCACTGTCATGACACACTGGGTTGTCATTTCAAACGTTCATTCGAGACGAGCCCCCTATTTCAAATCGACTACCTGGTCCTTCTTGTTGATACAAAAAAGGAATCACTTGAAGAATGAAAAAATGGAACAAGCTTGGTTTTGTGCTTTCAACATGCTTTGAAGCTTTGGAGATCAAGTTATGATTAATATAAAGAAAGAAGTATTTTCTGATGATCCATGTGCATAGCATTCATATCATTCATTCAGCTAATCAAAATTAAGTTTTAATATACACAAGCATTTAGTAAAATAAGCAAGTTTAATCAAAGTTTTTGGAAAAATATGTCCTTGCTGGTTTAATCGATTACTCAATAAATAAGAATCGATTATTTTGTTCTTTGTGCCTTCTGGAAAATATTTCAAGAACAATGTAATCGATTACGTATCGGATTAATCAATTATTTTACCTAGAATTTCATATAGATATAATGAATGCTTTAATCGATTACCAATAAGTAGTAATCGATTACATAGGCTAAATAGGAAATATCATCTCACTGACTTAATCGATTACCACAGATAGTAATCGATTACATTGTATGCCTATGTTTAGCATGTTTCACTGCATTAATTGATTACCAAATTTTGTAATCGATTACATAGTACATACTGTTTTATGAAGCTCCCTAGCATAATCGATTACCAAGATCCGTAATAGATTACATAGTGTATTTAAAAAATAGGATCTTGTTGTCTTAATCGATTACAAGGCGGGATAATCGATTATTCTGTTCTTGCTCATACCCAAAACTTCTGTTGAATAGTTTAATCGATTACAGTCTTGAAATAATCGATTACATATATGAATTAATCGATTACAGGAGCGTGTGTAATCAATTACTGACAGTTAGAAAACTATTATAAATAGAACCCATGCTCAGCTATTTTTGCTAACTTGATCCATTCGTACACTGAGCATTCTAAGGCTTTCTAGACATTCTTGTAGTGGTTTTCTGGGTTCATTGAGTTCGTGCTTTCACCAAACACTAATGGGTTAATGAGAATTGAGTGAAGCAAGATCTTTCTTTGTCAAAGCTTAAGGAAAGTCATATTCTAAGGCTGCAATCATTCTTATACCTAGTAAAATCATTCATATGCATCTTGTTCACTGGATTATCAGGTGACTTCTTTCCTTAATCTTTGTTGTTGTAAATTTGGTTTGAATTTTATTTTAATTTGTCTATTGTAAATGGGTTTCGTGCTTGTAATCTAGAGATAGGGTTTGTAACACCCCGTAGGCCTCCAACGTGTTATCATTAATAATATCAGGTTAACGTTTAAAACATAGTTTATAAAACTCAGCGGAAGCACAGAATCGCTTTCTTGATACATTATATATGGAAAAGCACAAATCACATAAAATTTCACACACAAAGTATCTAATACACACCCCTGCTGATCCAGTTTCTCATAACATAAACCATACAGACAGATAATTATCAGAATGAGGCAGAGATAACACTTATACCACAGGTATACTCGAGGGAATATGTCTCATATACATATCATATCTAGTTCTGTACAATATAGATACATCAGTACTCACACCACATCGTGTGATACAAAAGAATATCATCCCTCAAAGGGGTATACAGAACTATACAAATCATCAGGAGTACACACACTCCATCCCTTCTCAAGGGTACCATATGTAAACAAAATAATCCAAAAGTGAGCCTACAAGCTCCATCTGCTGCTATCAGCCAAGCAGAACGTCTCTACTCGGGCCTCCTGCCCTGAGACTGCTCTCTTCGACCGGAAGAGTCACCTGAAAAGCATAATCCCCCACACGGGGTGAGATAACAAATCTCAGTAAGCTCAGGGTCCATGGAGGCTTCTCCTCCACCCTGGCCCACTTCCATAACACATACATCAGGCAATCACAAGCAAATGGCCCACTGGCCTGGCCCTCTGGCCCTCATAAT
>PYAF01000125.1:196900-207595 GCA_007407185.1 Glycine tomentella | reverse complement strand
GTTGGATGATTCATGATGATGGGAAATGATTTAAAGAGGTGATTATGTGATGATGTTGATTTGAGAATTATGTGATGATGTTGATTTGAGAAAAATGAGATGAAAAGAGTATCCATACATGATTCAAGATGATGAAAATGAGTTGAGAAGTGTATCATGTGATGATGTGAATTTGAGATGAAAATGATGAGAAGAAAAAAGAAGAATTAAAAAGATGAAAAATGAATCATTCATGCATTTTCATGTGTATCTACCCGGTGGGGTAGAATTTGAGACGATGAGACGATCCTCGTAAAGAGGTGTGTGTGTCAGATAACTAAACTGAGTTCCATACGTATTTTAAACTTGGGGGTAGTAGAGACAGTGGGGACCACACCACCATGATGATCACATGGATGAGAGTGATACTCTTACGCGACACTGGGCTATCCTGACGGGATGGATAGGTTCGTTCCACTAAGGTGAGAGTGGGGTTATCTCACAGTGGCCACAATTTTTGAGATGTTGCTGAGATCTCAGTCATGCATCATATAATAAGATGAGCATGCATTTTTCTTTCATTTCGTTGCAAGTGTGTGTGAAAAAAAAGAGATGATTTAATACATGTGTTGAAGAAATAATAATTAAATTTTTGGTAAACGTATTAAAATCCTCGGTATTATTATGTCTGTTTATATTTAAATTTTGTTTATCATGTACTTACCCCTATTTGTGTCGGTGGTTGACACCTGTGATGACCCCAATTTATTTGGACGAACAGGGGAACAATGATATGGACGATGTACGAGAAGATGTGATGAAGTTTGTGTGATGATTTCCTGTTTTTGATGATCTATACTTTGATCTATATTTGGTGCTGCGCTGTCTGTACTAAGCTGTTGTAATCCATTTGGTGATGAATTATTTGGAACTGTACTTGGACTGTTTAATAATTTCATCTGTATTAAAGAACTATAAGTATATGAATCGTGGTGAGAGAAAGTCACGGTTGTTACAAATAAATTACACAAAACTGGCAAGCAAAGAAAAAAGAAATTTTCGTGAAAAATTTATAACTAATTTGATTCTAATACAAAGCGAACACAATATTTTATCTAAAATAAACCAAGCACGAGAGGGTAAAGAGAGGTGTTACATAATGTAAGGTGGATGACTTAGGATTTTAGTGTTAATGCATCATGTGTTTAGTTTGCTTACAGGTTGTGATTCTGTTTTAATAATTGACTGTAAATCTGAATTATTAAGAACTAGAAAGCACCTGTGTCCCATTGAAAAGGGTAATTACAGGATGAATAGATTGTAAGCTTCTTTCAATTCTTTCGTGGACATCATTCTGTAGGGGTTTTCAATAGGCTATGAATATTGCTCAAAGTTGTTTAAGTCTGGATCATGGTTTTTAATAGCGGTCTGCAACCACAGCTCTGCAACATCAATGTATTTAGACTCTTTGCAAATGCATTGTGACTGCAATTGCGGCTGCATCAGCCACATTTTCCCCACAATTGGCCTCTATATAAAGATTTTTTGATTTACCACAATGACAACCGCGACCACAATTTAAAACCATTGTCAAGATGCATTAAATTTGTCTTAGGGTTTGTATGGTGTGCTGGAAGTGCTGGTTTTATGTACTCGATCACTTGGTGTATATGATATTTGTGTTAGAAAGTCTCACATTGTATGCCTTAGTTCTTAGGGTGTAGCTTATATATCTGTTGAACTTAAGCTAAAATCTAACATGGTATTAGAACCTCTATCCCATCTTAGTTCTTGCCTATTTAGGATTTTAGTGTTAATGCTTGTGTTTAGTTTGCCTATACACTTTTAATTAATAATCAATAGTCTAGCTCTTCATACAGAAAAATGCCATTCTTGTTTTAGGCTATTTTGATAATTGATAGAAAGAGATGGAAGGGAAAGAGATGAAATGCAATAGTTTTTAATGTTTATTGTGTGGAGTAAGAAACCACGATTGGAATGAAAAGTGCAACATAATGCAATAATTTTATTATGATTTTTTCACTCGTACTCTTGCACATCATTGCAGTAGGTTAATTGTTAAAGATGAAACTTTTCTTTCATTTGTATCAAATAAGTAGGCTACTACTGAATTTTGATAACATTGTGTAACAAGTTTGACAGTATAATTTAATATTTTCCATTTTTTAATAAGAAATGTGAAATTTTAGCCATTTGTAAAACATTAAAATGTGTTAAAAAAATATTACAATAAAATAAGTGCTTCTTTTACTTATTTTGACATCTCATGCTATCATATATAGAATCTATTTTGATACAAGACTAAAAATGTTTGAGAGTTTATCTATGGGAAAAAAAATCTATATTTTCATATTATATAGAAATTTTATAATTTTAGTTTTCATTACCAATCAAGGTAATATAACTTCATTTCCTTTGCATGTAATCCTTTCATGGTTCCTATATCTCTGTAAGGATGCGTCAATCACATGCAGATCCAAATGGTAAGCCAGAACTTTATAATTCTATTATATTTTACTTTTAATTTTTCTATGACAACCATCCATATATTTGTATACACCGTCTTACACTTTTAACTGTCCACAATGCAGGCTCAATGTACTACAATGGAGTGTACCATCTATTATAGACGAAAATAAAACTCAAGTGCAATGCTATGCCGAACCAGAAGACCCAAATGACCCACTTCTTCGGAAATGGGTGAAACCAGACAGACTCAACCCAGTTGTGGTAGATAAAGATGTAAACCAAACTGAATTTCGTGACCCCACAACAGCTTGGTGGGGCAAGGATGGTCACTGGAGGATGCTGGTGGGCAGTGTAAGGAAGCGCAAAGGAATAGCTTATCTATACAGGAGCAAGGACTTCATGACGTGGGTTCGGGCCAAACACCCTATCCATTCCAAGGGTGGTACGGGTATGTGGGAGTGCCCCGACTTTTACCCAGTTTCAGTTATAGGAAATGTAGTGGGGAATCCTGTGAAACATGTATTGAACAGCCTTGACGATACTAAGTTTGATTACTACACTGCGGGGATCTATCTGGAGGATAAGGATAGATATGTGTATGACAACACTTCAGTGGATGGTTGGGGCGGACTTAGGTATGATTATGGCAACTTCTATGCTTCCAAGTCGTTTTTTGACCACAGCAAGAACCGGAGAGGATCTTGTGGGGTTGGGCAAACGAGTTTGATAAACCGATAGACAATATTCGCAAAGGATGGGCAGGAATTTAGGTAAGGAAGTTATATGTATGCATTTCCTTCAGCCTAAGGTTAAAATAAAATAAAGTTTTGTTCTCATTTTATATTTTATATGGTTTTATCTTCAGTTCATAAGTCCTAAATAATAGAAGTTTGATAAGTTGACTGTAGTTGCACTCCTTATTTTCTGGTTTGTTTTGATAAAATTTGGTATTCCAAGTTGTGAGTGGTGGTAGTAGTTACTGGTGTAGGGCTATTCAAAAAGCCAGTTATCTTCTTGATTGAACAAGAAATTCACCCTCCGGTTATAGAGCTTTTATCAGTGTCAATAGTTGCAGCTATAGGATATAGTAATTTCTCTTAAATTTTTCAATCTAATAACCAGACAATATATTATGACATTGTCAAATACTCTTTGACCTAAAATTATTCATTTTAAATGTAAAATAAAAAAAATTTCTTACTATGAAATTAAGTTTTGCCTCCATCTTGCTCGTCTTTCCTTTTCTTTATATCCTAACTATTCTATTCACTGCCCAATCGTACATATGTTTTCAATATTTTTTTTCTTGGTTTGAGAGAGATAATTCAAGATTTATTAAATCTTTGCATGATTTTGAGTCTTTAATTCCATTTTAATTTTTTTCTTTGGTATTCAGCTATAAGTGTTTGATTTTTGTATCCTTATACAAATTAAAGGAATTGTAATATGCATGTATCTGTCTGGTGAAATAATTAGGCTATTCCTCGAACTGTGTGGCTCGATTTTACTAGGAAACAATTGGTGCAATGGCCTGTTGAAGAGTTAAACAGTCTCAGAGGCAAAGAAGTTAACATAGACAATCCAAAGCTTGAGAAGGGAGATTATAGTGAAGTAAAAGGAATCACTGCTGCCCAGGTCCGATTCTTAATTATGCATTAATGAGTGTATGCTCATACAAATAAATTCATATAATAATATAAAACTAATGTTATTATATAACTGCAGGCAGATGTTGAAGTTAATTTCTCCTTTTCAAGCCTGGACAAGGCAGAGGCATATGATCCTAAGTGGGTAAAGGCGCAGGATCTATGTGCCCAAAATGGTTCAAAACTACAGGGTGGTGTTGGACCATTTGGACTTCTGACTTTGGCTTCTCAAAATCTGGAAGAGTTCACTCCTGTGTTTTTCATAGTTTTCAAAAGTCCAAATAAACATATGGTTCTCTTATGCTCTGATGCCAGAAGGTTAGTCTATTCCAATTTGGGATGAGAACTTCTAGTTTTCTTTCTATATCTTCATGATAGGATGGATTCTAGGACCAAAAGAGATAAAATTAAGTGGTTGGATAATTTCATTGGATAGGGTTAGGTTATTTTAATTATATGATATTTTGTTATTTTCTATTTTCTTCTAATTGGTTGTTTTTGTTTTTGGTATTTTTAAATAGTTCATCTTTGAAGAAAAATCCGTACAAACCACAATTTGCGGGGTTTGTAGATGTGGACTTGGCCGTTGATAAGAAGATCTTTCTAAGGAGTTTGGAACGTGTTATATATAGCATTATGAGCTCCAAAATACTAATGTGTAATTATTTAATATTCTTTGAATTTTCAAATGAATGGCAGATTGATCACTCGGTAGTGGAGAGTTTTGGAGCAGGAGGGAAGACACATTTTGTCACAGGTCTATCCTGAGCTAGCAGTGATGAACCAAGCACACTTGTTTGTGTTCAACAATGGTACTGAACCAATCATAGTGGAAAACCTCAAAGCTTGGAGCATGATATCTGCTGATATAAAATGATCAGCCAGAACCAATTGCAGTCCAAGTTAGTGAGGTGGTTACTCAGGGTGGGTGGAACTCAGACATATGATTAGTTAGTTTTTAATTCCTGTTGGTTAGTTACCCATGTAAAAGTGGATACTTTTCTGTATAAATACCTTTACGCAATGAGAATCATATTCTGTGTTCCATCTTCTCCTCTGTTCATATCTCTCAGTTTGAAGTACTTAAAATTTGACATAAAATGATTTATCTGTTTCTTGCATTGTCTTTGGTTGACCTATGATATTTGTGTGTCACAAGTAGTTTTATTTAGGTTCTCTGTTCATTTGTCTAGATACAGTTAATATATATAACACGCCATTCAGATATGGGGAGGGATCCAGGCGCTTTGTAAAAAACACAATATCCTGTAATGGAGAGACGAGTAGTAGAGCAGGTGGCCCTATCAGAATCACCAAATGCTTTCAATTGTTGTGAGGAATGTTTACGTGTTTGGTCATTCGAGACGTTGTGATGAGTGGATGACTCACCAAAAAATGAACTGACTTGATTAACAGCGTGAGGCTGGATTTTGTTGTGCTGCAGCATATTTAGCAGCTCTTGAATTTGCTCACCAGTGAATTGAGGAAACAAAGTCTTCTTAGTAGGGAACCATGTTTTTAGTAACATGAGTTGTTAGATTTCAGCTTAAAACTAATTGACACTAAGTGAAGTTATCCAACAAATATATAAGTTCCACATGGAGAATTGAGGCAGGCGATATGAGACTTCCTAGCTAACATTGTTTCCCATTCTATCACAAAAGGTACATTGTTTCGATGTGCAACTTCCTCTTCCTTGAGTGAACCGACCTCTTCCTCTTCCTCTTCCATTTCCAAAGGTAATTTTGGTTTTCAAAGGAATAATTGTTCTGGTTTTCAGATGAAGTAACCAAAACCTTCGAATGAACAACAATTCCATTAGTTAAACTTTTGTTTAGGGACTAAAATATCAAATTTTAAAAAGGTTAAGAACCTTAACCTGACAAATTTTGTTTATGGACTAAAAACTGAATTTCAAAAAGTTTAAGGATTAAAAACTTAATTAACCCAAGATAAAAGTTGGCAACGATTGAAAACTTAAGAGCAGGGGGTTAAAATTATATAATTAGGGGTGCACAAAATAACAACAACAAATATATAATTTCCTTAAACGTTACGGAGTGCCATAGAATAAAAAAAACCTGAAAATGATGTCGTCAAAAATTGCTTCCAGTGACAACAACCATTGGTTAGAGAAGAAATTAGTAGGGGAGAAGCTGTCGTCAAAATGCTGACTTAAACCACTTTGTGAAATATTTGTAGCATATTGAAGACCTCTACTGCAATATGTACACAAAATAATTGAAACAAGATTACAATCTATTCATTAATTCATCCCCTTTTCAAAGAGACCCAGTTGTTTTCTAGTGTTTTATAATGCAGAATTACTTTACAGTCAATGATTAAAACTGACTAGAGAATATGGCAGATATGCAAAAACGAAAATACAGGACAGAAATAAAGTCTTCATACTAACCGTTCATCCAGTTTTAAGGGGCGGGAAATGGAATCCAGTTCTTTGATAATCTCCTCTCACGGAAAGCACTTCAATGCAATTGTTGATGATCAGCAACACTATGGAGTAAAACACCACAGACATCTTGGTGTTTGCGAGAGCAATCTGAAAAATGGTTACCCAAATCAGTACATCACAGCTCCAAATTTAATTACCAAGAAAACTCACAAGTCACAACAGGAAATGGAAGCTCTGCTGGAACATTTGGCAGCATATATAGGAACAAATGCATTAATTTTCCGTCAGCAAATAAGAGTATATAATATTAATAGGGGACTAGTTCCAAATCGCAAGATGTAAAATGGGAAGCTGCCCCAAAATACAAAGACGAAAAAGGTCCGATGATGAACACAAAATAAAGAAAATCCGTCAAAACAACAGCAACTAATCAGAGGAAAAACTGACCAATCGTAGAAGGAGAAGTTGACCGAGGCTTTTATCTAAACACTATTGAGTCCACCACCTTTTGATTCTGATTTGATCTTGCAGTTCAGTAAGTGGTGCTTGTTCACAGGTTCATTGAGTCACTTTGTGCTTCTATTGGATACATATTCTGAGATATATATAGGGGATGCGGTCATGGTATCATTTGTTTTTCAATTAAGTTTTATTTATTTTATTGCATTGAGTATTATTATTGTTGAACATCTTGAAAAGGTAAAAATGGAATCGGTGATTCTATACGTAGTTTCCCCATATGGAAACTTGAATTAATTAAATGCTTTGCTATGTTCTGTAATTACACTACCTAGTACCTATATGCCTGCTGTGAAAGTCGTTTTTACACCCATTGTACGTACTACTAAAATTACTATATATATCCCAGGGCAGAAAAGGTTGCAGACCTGGATTATAATAAAATAGGTGACTGCTATGAGATGGATACACACACAAATAAATGCATTTGCCAAAACTAGCATAAGCTTAGTCCTTTACTTAATTGCATGCATATAATAATAATAATAATAATAATAATAATAATAATAATAATAATAATAATAATAATAATAATAATATGAGAGCAATATTTCCCCTATATTAACTTTAGTTGGACCAATTGAGATCACAAGAATATTTTGGTCCCCAGTCCATTTAACCATTCTCTGCTGTGCTTCCAGCTAGACAAATAAGAGAAGATTTTTGAAAATATGGTAACAGTAATCTTAATTCCTCTTGAGATCACAAGATTGTTCCCAACGTTTGACGCCTACATTGTATGAATAACTATAAAAATTGATTAAAATTTTTAAGATAAGAGTTTCTAAATTTTGTTATAAAAGTTTTTAAGTATTTTTTTTAAAAAAACAATAAATATTTTTTTTTTGTAAAAGTGAGATAGATAATTATATATTTTTATGGATATTATTTCTTTATTATTTTCTTCAAAATATTTACTGAAAAAATTGTGCAAACTGAGTCCTAATATCATTCTTTCTTAGCATTATTGCTATAAATTAATGGATTGAAAGGTATTTAGATATGTGGGATCAAGTCTTTTATTATTGTTATATATATAATAACATGTTCCAAGAGAAAACAAGAGCTGACAAAATTAGATTGAGCGAAAATAAGGAAAACATCCTATTTTTTTAGCTCATTTGGTACGTTGCAGACACAAAATAGGAGAATGGAAAACTACCTAATTAATATGAGGCTCACATGAGAGTTTTCTTTGATTAAGAAAAGTTAATTTTTGAGAAAATAGTTCACTTGTTTTAATTTATTAATCTACTTATCTTTCTCATGAGATGTGTAGGGTTCATTTGATTGCATTCATTTTGTTAAGCCACATTATATTACTTGCTCATTTTTTTTTTACCTATTTTTGTATACAATTAGTTTGTTAAAAGGAAGGTTAATCCTTAAGGTAAAACTAAAGTCCACCTTCAATTAGTTAGATCTAATAGACCAGCAAAACTAGCATTTGTTTGAGATATAAAATAAAGAGAAATGTTACTTGTACAATGGAGAGAAAGAGAAGCTTTAAATGTAATAAATTAAGTGATAGGGAGAGATTATCCCAAATTGATATTGTATAAATTAGTGTGTGAATTGTTTTCTGTATCATATTTCTAAAATAAAAGCCTTATGCTTATACTCAACATGCTTTATAAATGAGTTCAACTTAATTTTTGACTTACCATACAAATTAGTTGTAAAATTTTTCTGTACTCAACTTTTATAAATATCAACTTCTTAATTATGTCTACATTATTCTGTCAAAAAACAATCATGTCTACCTTATGATATTATGAGAGTTGATGTGCCTATATCTTTCTTTGCAATCATATCTATACAAAAATGACAAATTCTGTGCTTTGTTATTACATAATAGGTAGGTTTCTAAATTTGTATCAGTTCAGGAGCTAGCAGGCTAGTATTTAAATACATTAAATACATAATTAAATTGAATTCTTATTCTCTTCTGTCTTGTGTCAACAATGGTCATCAATTGAGTGTTGCAAATTTTCTGATATCATATTCAATTCCTATGAATAAAAAAATGGTCATCAGTGCTACACCTATCAATGTTGGAAAATTAAATGCAAAGCAGAAAATATGTGTATCAAATAAGTAAAAGATTTTGAAGCACTTAATTAATTAAAACACAGTTTCACAGTTGAAATTTAACTCTTCAAATTTTCAATCAGAAATTGGGGTACAGTACATAAAATGTAACTTAAGAAATTACGGACTTACTTTTGTCTTTTTCTCAACTTAGAGTTGGGTTTAATATGAATAGAAAAATATAAATTTGGAGGATGGAGTGTGAAATGTGAATAACTCTAGCTAGAGAGATGAGTTGCAGATAATTAAGAAGGGCGTTTACTTTGTTTTCTTTTTCTTTTAAGTGGTGAGAGTGTAATTTATTTCTTGTCATTGGGTTTATATACGCTGACAATGGAATGTGCTGACATTATTTAGGTTTCTATAGCAGTAACTCGTACGTGTATTATAGTTCAAATAAGAGAGAGAAAAACTAATTTGGATGTGCTAAAATAGAAAGGGGGTTGCTGGATGTGAGTGTAATTTGGTTTTATGCATATAGAAGACAATGCCGTGAGATAAAGTATAACAAATAATTTTAAAAGGGTTATCATTTTAAAAGAATATACATTTTAACAATTTGGACCACATATATAGTTAGTTCGTCTTTCATCCTTTGTCTTTTCTCATTGCATTGTTCTAGAGAGTGTTCAACAAGCATATAATGTGTATAACCCTGTTCTAGTGAGTTCGCTTTGTTAAGAGGACAAGAGGGGGATATATAAAACAAATGATTCTGATGCTCAAATAAGTACGTGAATTAGGTAAGTGTAACACTCCGTATGCATCCGGTGTATTAACATATTATTTTATCATATTAGCGTGGTAATTAATAAAAAAAACAATTACTCAAATCTCTAGGAAGCATTCCCCAAGACCATTTTTCTTGATTCATTATGTATGGTACGTATAGACAGTAAATCAAACGAATGTCAGATTACCACAATAGCCTTAGTGATCCAGATGACGTAAAACAATGGCAGATAAAACTATAATATCCACATCGATATACCAGGAGGTTATAAACCACAGATACCCACCTGACTATACATAGATTATATATACATTCCACATACAAAAGTAGGCATCAGTGCCCTGACATCACATATCAAATCCTCATATGAGGGTACACCATATAAAGGAATTCAATATATGCAAGCATACACACTTTTCCCCAAGGGATACAAACTAACAACACACACACACACACACACACACACACACACACACACACACATATATATATATATATATATGTCTATACACAACAGTGAGCAACCAAGCTCTCAAAACACTATTCCAAGCAGCTATACCATGTATGTCCCCGACTAGAGCCTCTCGCCCTGGGGTCCCTCATCTCTGTCAGTAGTACAACCTGCAAAATATAATCCCCACACACGGGGTGAGATAAAAATCTCAGTAAGCTCAGGGTTCTTGGAGCTTCTCCTTCACCCTGGCTCACTTCCATGATCACAATACATTAATAGGCATCACAACATCATCATAACAACACATAGGCACACACAAGCTCTAATGTGTACATCATAAGTATCCAGGACCATCTCAGTCCCCTGGGAC
>PYAF01000125.1:173839-190246 GCA_007407185.1 Glycine tomentella | reverse complement strand
ATATATATATATATATATATTAAATTTTAGCTTCTTTATGTGTACATTGACACATTACATTGGATTTGTTATTGGAATATTATTAAATTGTGCACGGCTGGTTCTGGATATTTAAATTGTGCATTGCTGGTTCTGGATTTTTATATTTGCAGGTTGAAGAACTGCTAAAATTAAAAAAACAAATCAAATATTTAAAAAAAAAATAAAAAACAACATCGGTTGCCAATAAAACCGATGTTAACATGTAAATCAACATTGGTTTTCTCTCGGAAACCGATGTTGTTTGTTGATAACAACATCGGTTGTCGAGAGAAAATCGATGTTCCTGCATTAAAACAACATCGGTTTTCTCTGAAAAATCGATGTTGTTATCAACAAACAACATCGGTTTACTTTACAAAATCGATGTTGTTATGAACAAACAACATCGGTTTATATTGAAAACCGATGTTGATTTACATGTTAACATCGGTTCTACGACAAAACCGATGTTGTCAAACCATCGTTTATTCTTTTGAGCGTTTTCATGTACGACATGTCCACATCGGTTATTGATGGCAACCCGATGTGCTTAACGTTTGTTAACATCGGTTGTCAGAACCGATGTTAAATTCGCAACTTTCAACGTCGCCTGATTCAACATCGTCCCAGAACCGATGTTAAATGTCTCAAATAACCGATGTTGAAAGCTGCTTTTCTAGTAGTGTTCCCTTGAAAACCCCTTGTGAGTGAAAATTGGATTCTCAACGAAAGGCTCAGAGAACTTGAGAGTGGCGAGGACCCACATCTTGGGAAGGACAACAGAGCTTGAGGAAGCTGTCCTGAAGTTTTCTGGTCGCCACTGAGGTAAGGGACTCAAGTTTCTCCATTTAATTTTGATTTTGGGGGTTTCCATGAATAGTGACCCACTTGAGCTGGGGTTAGAATTAGCCCTGGGTCTTGTAGAGAAACTTGTTTAGAGCGATGCATAGATGAAAGATTAGCTTTCAGTTTTTGATTTGGATAACTTTGAATCTTGGCTTTGTGGCTTGTATGTGTGGCTTGTGTGATAAGTCACTTGTGGTTTTGGAGCCATGCCAGAGCCTTGATTATGCTTGTGTTGAGCCTGAGAGGCTAGTGGAATGGTGCCTTGGTTAAGTTTTAGGCCGTTCCAGTGATTTTGAACCATGAGGCTGTTGTGAGATTATGCTCTGTTAGGTGAGCTGCATTGAGTCTGTGATGACTCAGATGCTTTATATGCAGCCATGGCAGACCTTGTATGGTCTGTGAAAAGCCTAGTGAGGGCTTGACTTGATTGAACCCTAGGATAGGGGAATTCTGATATGTTATGATTTGTGATTTAATGCCTAATGGTTTGATTTTGATATGAGACTGCATATGCCTTGATTAGGGCTTGATTTTGAGACTGTTGGTGGCGGGAGCCACCGACCAGGGAAAGAACTGCAGAGTGATACTTTGCCAGGTAAGTTCAGTGTCCCTGGGGATGAATTCCCATCTTATGTGCCACACCACACTCCGGGGGAGTGGTGGTCATTTCATGATGCACGCATTGGTAGTTGCATCCTCATAATGATATATGTATGCATATGTGCTTGATTTGAAATGTGATATGACTGTGATAGATCTGTTGGCCAATAGATAGATATGGACCTCCCTAGGAGATGGTGGTTTCCTCCTAGCATGGCTGGCTCATGGTTGAGGTAGCTCCCAGGGGATTGGTTTCCACAGGCCAGGGGAATAGAAGTTTAGGTAGCTCCTTCTATTCTCGGAGGTACCATATATTGTGCATCCATGCGAAGGATTAGCACCCAATGGGATGGCACAGGTGTGAGTGCCGGTCTCACACTGAGATAGGCGTTGAGGCAGCTTTGCCATGTTTGTATGATGTGCTTATATTGTTATGAGGGCCAGTGGGCCAAATTGCTTGTGATAACTGATGTATGTGTTATGGAAGTGGGTCAGGGTGGAGGAGATGCCTCCATGGACCCTGAGCTTACTGAGATGTGTTATCTCACCCCGTGTGGGGAATTATGATTTCAGGTGACTCTTCTGGAGGAAGAGAGCAGTCTCAAGGCAGGAGGCCTCAGTAGAGACATGGGCTGCTTGACTGAGAAGCAGTAGATGGAGCTTGAAGGCTCAGTTTTGTTTTGATTATATCTTGTACCCTTGATAAGGGATGGTGTGTGTGTACACCTGTTACATGTATAGTTCTGTATACCCTCGGTGAGGGCAGATATTCTTTTGTATCACCATGATGTGGGGGTGAACTGTGATGTATATGTTGTACAGAACTATTTATGATATGTATATAAGATTTCCCTCCTAAGTATAAATAATGTATATTTGCTAATCTGCCTAAGTCTTTTAGTTATCTATCTTTATGGTTTATGTTATGAGAAACTGGATCAGCAGGGGTGTGAAATAGGTGTCTTGTATGTATGTTGTTTGTTTTATGTTTTATTCCATACATAATGAATCAAGAAAAGCGATTATGTGCTTCCGCTGAGATTTTTAATCATGATTTAAGAGCTTATCTGATATTATTAATGATAACACTTCGGAGGCCTACGGGGTGTTACAAACAACATGTCCAAGAAACTGTTGGAGTTTAACTCAGACGTGTTTCGCTGTTTTAAGGACAATTTCTTCAAGGTCTAGGCTACTGACGTCGTGACTGATGGGCTGTCATTGATGTTCAATTGGAACGAGGAGCCTCACTTCCCGTTCTACTGGCATTTTGATCCTACTTGATTCAAGTCTTTCGACGAGGATCTGTTGATCCTTGTGGAAAGGTTGGAAAAGACTATTTTGGAACAACTACTGGTTTTGCTCGATGTTTGAGCCGATCTGTCTCTACCCTCAACGGGTGATCCCATCCCTGCCTAGAAAGTATAATATTTTTCCCTATCTTCCTTTGTGTCTAAGGTATTTAGCCTGAATTAACACTTTTTTTGTTTTGCTCATTTTGCAGGTATAATGGGCAACATCCCTCGAAGGCCCTTAGTGAAGCAGGTCAGACCTGTTGGTGGGGTTGTGCCACATTCGTCTACCAACCCTCCTGCTGGAGGTGTGGGTCAACCTACTGCTAGGGTTGACCTTATTGGTGACGAGATTGTTGAGGCTTCCCCCAGCATCCCTTCCTTATTTTTTTGCTAAGAAGAAGTAAGATGATGGTGCTATCAAGCTACTTCCTGATCAGAGTGGCCCTTTTGTTGTTGTTTTGCAGGGTCTAGTTATTGCATCATCGGCTGCCCAGGATATTGTTTCTGCTCCTGCTCCTCCAACTCCTTCTTCCTCACCTGCCCAGAGGGTTTCTGCTTCCCCTGCTGTCGTGACCACGGTATCAATCCCGTCGGCTAGCCTTGTAGTGGCTCCTCCATCCACCACGACTATCCTCTTCCCGAGCATTGATGTGGTGATCACTAGTGCTCCTGACATGCAGCCTCTTCCTCTTCAACTCCCCTGATTCCTCCCTCTATTGTACTGGCATTGGTGTTTTCTTCTTCTTCTTCTTCTTCTTCTTGCCCCAACGTCTCCCTTAATCATGTCTATATCTCACATGATACTTACTCGTTGTGGATCATGAAGTATATGATAGAGCAAAAAACTCCGACTAGCTTTGTATCTTCTTTTGAGAAGAATTTGATCTGATCAGTTGCAGTTCAAAATGCAACCAGCTTTTCCAAGTTCTTCCTCCAAAGAAGTTTGGCATTTTGGAGGAGAACGGATAGTGGCACCAGGAAGCTCTGAGCAAGGTGGCGTCCTTAGAGGCGAAGGTTGCTAAGTAGAGGGCCACTGCTCGGACCGTCTGGAGAGTGAAACGTTGATAATTTCTACATTTAAATCACATAAAAATTATATACTTTCTTCTCTCTTAACGTTTCTTTTGTGATTAAAATGTTAGGAATTTAGCTTCTTTTGATTTTTTATCCAACAGAGGCTAAAGCAGTTGATTTACAATGTTTTGGGTTGTATTTTTTTTTTTTTTGTAGAAATGACACATCAGGAGACTTGGAAGATGGTTGAAGAACTAAAGTAGTGCGCTCAGCACAACATCATTGCTTAGCATGAGAAGGCCTGCTTAGTGTATGAAACCAACTTGGAAGCCAGTTGTCATGTGGATACACGCTAAGTGTCCACCTAGCTGCTTAGTGCGTGGCCACTTAAATCACCTGGATTTTGCATGTGCGCTTAGCTTGCACTTGCAAGCTCAGCCGTGTGACCAATGTCGAAAAACACGAGTGGGTTGGGTTTTGAAGATAAAAAGGAGGGAAACACTATTTTATTATCAGTGGGTGAGAAGAGAAAGTTAGGGCATGAAAGAGGGAAAATACCCACTGCCTTAGAGATTTCTTTTAATATTTTCTTCCATCTTTTTCCATTTCTCTTGCTTCTTTTTTGTATTTGTAAGCCTCTCATGACAATGAGAGGCTAAATCAACCATTGTTGAGAGTTTAACAACCAAACACTCTTGATGTACTGATTCTCACTATTTGTTTAATGTTATTTTGATATTATTGCCTCTTTTATGAGTTTATTGTTATGTTTGTGGTCTGATCATCCATGCATATGTAGTGTTGTAGGGTTTATTGGGAAATATTTACATCATAAGAACATGAAAAGAACACATAGGTAATCCATTTTAGCGATAGAATGGTATTATTTAGCCTAAAGTATGCATCTTTACTCTTAATGCAAATTATCTGTTGTACCTCTTAAGGAATTATGTAACAACCCACCTCGTTGTTAATGAAAACTCCATTAATTTGATTGTGAAAATGGTAGTAAGTTTTTCGCAATAATACAATCATCGTACACACGATACAATTCAATAATTGAATACATATGTATACATATACTAAATTAGTACTCATCATTCACATGTTTAGAACTTAATTTAGTTTTACAAGTATTTACAACTCAAAATATACATGTCCACAAAAAGAATTAAGGGACTAACTATGAAAGAGTTTATTAACAAAACACAACTCTTTCCAAAAAGAATTCCAACATCATCATGTCGGTTCGGCGGCTCCATCAAAAGATGATCTCTCCCCAGGGTCACCTACTACTGCTCATCTGCTGACACGAACGAAAGTTCGTGATCATCATAGGTACCAACCACACGGTATAAAACAAATACAAGGGTGAGTTTATTATATAAAACCAACAAGCATTAGATAACAACATTAACAACCACAATCATTACCAAAGTTCATCAGTCCAATACAAACTCGACAAACCCATCATCCAATTCACTTTACAACTCAAACAACCATGCTCAGAATGATGCATGCACTTGACTTATCTCTCAGAATGCAATGTAGTACCATCCTCATGGAAATAAGCTCTCTCAGGAAAATGATGCAGTACCTCGTCGAGGTCACACCGTCATGCACTTGTCGCTTCCCCGTAGTGATCAACCCTGAGTCACAAGGGAGTTCCAAATAGAGTGATTGCCCCCTAGTACCCCTGTTACTTACTATCCATCATTCTATTTCCATCCATACAAATATGAAGTATGAAGCATGGGCACCATCAATGCACTAACCATGGATAGATAGGGACCAGAATTTTAAACAATCCCTTTTTCTCTGGGATGCTTAAAATTCGTAAACCTTCCCTCGCAAGCACCCCCTAATGTACATACACAATATCACTGATGCATTGACTGTGGCTAGGAACACCTTGCAAGGGTAACCAATTGGTCAATGCACCCCACGTGGACAACCATGGACACCATCAATGCATGACCTGGCTAGGAACATATCCTTCCTCTCAAGGGTAACCAATCATGCACCCCCTAGGGTATCCATGTATATCCACATCACACAATGACATTGTTCACATCAACATTATCTATCATCAATGTCATTATCACATCATCTCAATATCATTATCATACATATCAAACTCATCTCATTTCAACATCATCAACCACATCAACATTATCTCATTTGAACATCATCAACCACATCATCATTATCTCATTTAAACATCATCAACAACATCCATGGCATCTCAATTTCAATATCATCAACGACATCACAAGCAATCACATTTCACATTTAGACATAATACATATGCCTGAGATTCACATTCCCCAAGTCTTCAGACAACCCAAATTTCATACATTCACAATTCATCATAACACAAGATTGATATTTTTAGGAAAATTCTAAATTAAAGAGGAGGACTACAATATATAAAACACACTTTTATGCCCATTTAAAAATTAAATAAAGAATTAAATAGAAAAACATATTATAAAGTTTTGGACAGAGTCTCCTCTGCAATTAAGACTTTTCCCAAAAATCCAACATTATTGACAGTTTTATCCATTAATAACAAATTATTCATATTTCATTAGTTAAAAACACAGTTTTTCTTGAAAACAAGCATACACTAGGAACAAGCATACATCAATCATAAATACATCGCATCCCATTAGTTAAAAATTAATTTTTCTTGAAAACTAGTACACAACAGGGACAGGTAGTTATCTTCATAATTGGGCTCCTTGGCCCCAACTATGGTATCAAATAATAAACTCCCCTTACCTAACTAGGAGTTCTCCTGTTAAAACCTTGAAGTGTTGTGGGAGTCAATATACTAAACACGAAGCTCTATATACCAAATGGAAGACAATTTAATATAAATTTCCAAGGTAAGATCAATATTAACATTTTGGGTCAAATACCCACTCAAATCTAAAAGGGGCTAAAAGGGATTGGGAGTTCACACCAAAAGATATCATTTTGAAAATTTGATTAAACCAATGTGATCAGGGCTCAACAAAGATCACAAAAATGATATCTATTTCATAAAAAGGAGACTTTTACAACATCTCATTTTCAAAGGGTTTTCAAAGGAAGTGGTAAAACTCCCACAACGGTACCCAAAATCCAAGAGACAGTATAAGAAGCATAAACAAGCTAGGAGATGACAAAGGAAACAAAGGTTACCTTAAAAAAACCAAGAAATAAGGATTGGAGGCTCTGTTCTCTATCGAAACTTCGAGATGAGTTTCGAAGATTTCGCTCCTATTAAAGTGTTCCTCTTTGTGCAGTGGTCCAATGACAAGCAGCAGTTCCTCGTGGTGGTTACCGGTGGCCATGGCAGGTGGAGGAGGAGGGGGAGGGGTTGGGTGGCTGTTTTGGGGGAGAAGAAGTCTATTTTTTCGAGTTTGGACACTGCTATTCGTACTTATAACTGACTTGACTCGCCCAGGCGAGCCAAAATTCACTAGGGCAAGCTGACCCAATTTTAAAATTTCTGCTTCTGTGAAAAATCATTTTCTCATGCTATAGATATTATTTTGCCAATCCCAACGGTCAAAAGTTACATATATAGGTTAGGAGACTAATTTTAATATTTGAAGATAATCCAACGGTTAACAATCTAGAATTGTGATTTTACTAAAATAGGTTTTGGGTTAAACTCGTGATCACTCAATTTCAACGTAGCTCAAACAAACTCCACATAACTAGATATCTACGCCAAGCAATTGCATATGAATAATTCACATAAAATTTCAAATAATCTAAACTAATAAAATAATCAAATAACATAAGAAATACATTAAACATATATTTTTAGTTATTGAAATTTTGGGGCATTACAAATTATAGGAGATATTAGGTGATTTAGACCCTTTCACATGAGGAATCATGGTTAGAGTAAGTTAAAGGATGAAGATAATATGTGGAATATTTTTAAATGGCAAAGAATATTTAATAATGCATCAAGAGTAGTTTCGGTAAGCTGAGCCCCAACATATTTTGTATTCCGCATCAACTGCCAACTCGCATCTCCGAGTGTTTGCGCTTTCTCTCTTGCACATGAGTTGTTTCATATTTTAATTTACGTTGAATTAATATACATGCATTATTACTTCACAAACATCAAATTTAGTCTGTTATGTATTTAAAATTAGATGTATTTGAACTCTTAGTACAGTCAAACTCCATGTGGACTCGACACTTGAATTTATCATTTTAATACTACATGGACAAATTTGTGCACTTGCCAAGGAGTTAACAAGATTTTGGCACAATTTTTGAGGACTTTGTCCTTTGTTCTCAATAGTTTGCATATCCTAATTTTAAGCATTCATTCTTTATTCTTTGATACTTTATCTTCATTTTGTTTTGCATTCAGTCCTTGAACCTTGTTAATTTGTTTCTCTAGTTCTCTTAGTCGTGTATTCGAGGTAAATCTTCAAAGGACGATCTTGTTCCATTGAATCCGAAGATTGAAGCTACCTGTCGGAGAAACAACACCTCAAGGAGGAGACAAGAGCAACAATAGAGGCAATCTAGACAAGGAGACAACTGAGCCTTTTCCTCTACATCATCTTAGACTCATCCTCTTAGTTTGAAGGATCTAACCATGTTCATCCCTCATCCTATCTTTGAGGAACCTCCAATGGTAGAATACATGCCACCGAGAGTGACACTTGAAGATTGTTATAGCTCCACAATGCCACAATACTTCACGAGTATTATGCGGTCGGAGGTTCAAGTAGCCAATATTTCATATCCACACTCACTTATTCAATTGATTCAAGGAGACCTTTTTCATGGCTTGCCTAATGAAGAGCCTTATGCACATCTGGCCACTTACATAGAGATATGTAACACGATCAAGATTGCTGGAGTTTCGAAAGGTGTCGTCTGACTCAACTTATTCTTCTTTTCATTGGCCAATGAAGCAAAAAAGATGGCTACACTTGTTCAAGGGTAACAATTTGAGAACATAGGGGAGGTAGTAAAGAAGTTCTTAAAGAAATATTTTCTAAAATCCAAGGCAGCTAAGGGGAATGTAGAAATTTCATCTTTTCATCAGTTCCCTAATGAATCACTCACTGAAGCTTTAGACCGCTTTTGTGGGTTACTTTGCAAGACTCCTACTCATGGGTTTGGTGAGCCAATTTCTCTTAATGTGTTCATTGATGGCTTATGACCACACTCAGCAACTTCTAGATGCATTTGCTGGTGGGAAAATTAAATTGAAGACTCGTAATGGAGTTATGGAGCTTATTGAGAATATGATAGCTAGTGACCATTGAAAACAATAGGAATACCCACAATAACCAAGAGGGGGTGAAATGGTTTAAACTTGGTCTTTTAAAATTTATTTGTAAAATCAGAGTTAAAGGATCTTAATCACAATTGAACCAAGAATGCTTCAAATCAATCAAACCACTCAGCCCAAGAAATCAATTGCTTAAAATAGAACTTGTTGAGTAATGAGAATAACACCAAGAACTAATGATCAAGATAACAAGAAGAGATTAAAGAATAGAAAACCAACACAAGAATTTATATTGGTTTACTTCTCAAGAGAAGCTACATCTAGTTTCTTATAATCAACACTAGATTAGAGTTCCACTATTATCAATTTTTAGTTCTTACAAGCTTTACAACAATCACTCTTTATCAAGCCTAGATAAAGAATATAAATCTAAAACACTATTAGAGTCCTAGTGATCAAGACATAGAGAACCCTTATCTACTATTTCCCTTTAGAGAAACCTACTCTAGAAAAAGCCTCAAGAACCCTTTACAATAGTTACAAACAACTAAGAATTCAAAAACGAATTTACAACAAGAATTAATAAAGAGAGACAACCTTATGATCCAATGAATATGAATGAATATGAGTAACCAATCAGAGTTGAAATGAAGAAATTAATTTCAGAACTTTCTCTCCAAATGCTTCTTTGAAAATCTTGCCCAAGAAATCTCTCAATACACCATGAAGATTAAAGAGTGGGACAAGAGCTTTGTTAACTAAGAAAATTACTTTCTAACTTTGAGAAGGCTTGTGTATGCTTAGAGAATTCGAGGTATTCAAGTTAAAAGATCAGACAAGCCTTCACTCTATTTATAACATATTTTTATAACAGAATGCAATCGATTAAAACGTCCAATAATAAATTAAAATAGCAAATGTAATCTATTAAAGTACCAAATAATCGATTAAAATGTTCATAGTTTATTTTGGATTTTATAACGAACAAAGTAATCGATTAATCCGAGCTATAATCAATTAGAGCAAAAATGACAAGTTATAAAACAAGCTTATGTAATCGATTACAAAATGTGGTAATCGATTAAGTCAATCAGGCACATAAAAAATTGAACTTCAGTAATCGATTACAATATTATGGTATTTGATTAGAACAGGAAGACATGATTTTCTTTTTGTTCTATGTAATTGATTATGATAAGGTTGTAATCGATTAAATTGTTCTTCATGGCTTTTCCAGAATCAAAACAAAGGCTTGTAATCGATTAATATGTTATGTAATAGCAGTAAGATTTCATTTTTCCAAAAACTTAACCATGAGAATTTCATTGCTTTTAAAACTATGAATAGCTTTAATGCTTTTAATGAAATCATGTATTCAAGTTAATGACCATGTACATGTAATGCAATGATCATAAGATTAGCCTCTCATACACTTGAACAAATTACAAATTCCTTGCACTGAAAAGCTCAAAACTTTCTTCTAAGGCACAAGCTTCTTTTTTAGGTTCATCTTCTTGCTACTCCCCTTATATACAACATAGCTTCTCGATGATAGAGCCTATACTCCTGCCAAGAAGAGCATCCTTAAACTTACTTCCCAAGATGCATTATTGGCTCATAATAAGCTCCTGACGAAGCAACTTGAGACTCTCACTGAGACATTGAACAAGCTTCATAAACAATTACTTTCAAATCAACTTGCTTCACCTTCAACGATGCAAGTTGGAGGATGTGCCTTGTGTGGTGGAGCTCATGAGTTTAGTTTATGCATGACTCAAGAGGAAACTTCAAAGGAGTTCAATTATATGCTCAACCTAAACTGCCAGGGTTATCACCAGGGAGAGAACTCAAGTTATCATCAGGGTGGTAATTTCTCTCAGAATCAAAGACAGAATTAGATGTTCCATCCAGGGAACAACTTCAACAAGGACCAAGGAGGCCTATCCAATCGATACCCTAATCAAGATCCTAACCTTTATAATAGAACTACCAAGCCAAAGGACACCTTGACTCAGTTTATGCAAGTCTTTATCTCCAATCATAAGAGCATTGAGTCAGCAATTAAGAATCTTGAAGTGTAGGTAGGCCAACATGCTAAGGAACTAGCTGAGAAATCCAATGGGAACTTTGTGGCTAACACATAGAAGAACCAAAGGAGGAATGCAAGGTGGTGCTTACAAGAAGTAAGAAAAAAAATAGTCTTGAGGGGGAAGAAAGAGTTGAAGTAGTAGTGGAGGAAATGAGTAATGTGGAATAAGAATGTGTGAGAGAAAAAAGAAAGGCTGAAAATAAAGAGAGAAAAGAAAGAGAAGAAAATAGTGAAAAAATGAGAAAAATGAAAAAGAAAAAAATAGTGGTTATCAAGAGGGAGATGGTGAGGTCCTAACGTCTAAGACCAAGAGCCAGTTGACGAGAGAAGCAAAAAGAAGAGAGCCAAAGGTACCTACTAAAGATGTTCTATATCCCTCGATGCCTTCCAAAAAGGAGAAAAAAGAGCTATTTTGCTCAGTTCCTAGACATCTTCGAGAAGCTAGAGATCACCATTCCTTTTGGTTAAGCTCTCCAACAAATGTCGATGTACACCAAATTCCTAAAAGGTCTTCTCACCAAGAAGGGAAAGTTCATCAATAATGTAAGTATTGTGGTTGAAGGAAATTGTAGTGTTGTTATTCATAGGATTCTACCACAGAAACTCAAGGATCCTAGGAGTGTAACCATTCCATGCTCCATAAGGATGGTGTCTATTAGGAAGACCCTTATTGATTTGGGGCAAACATTAACTTGATGCCTCTGTCAATGTGCTGAAGGATTGGTAATCTGAAGATAGTTCCAATTAGGATTACTCTGCAACTAGGAGATTGATATATCACGTTACCATATGGTGTTGTTTAGGATGTCTTGGTGAATCCAACAATTCACCTTCCCAATGGATTTTTTTGTCAAAGATATAGAAGAAGACTCTGATGTACCCCTAATTCTAGGGATAATTGTAAAGGACCAGAAGGTAACCTTTCAACCTTTTTGAAGAAATGAAACATCCCAGTGACAACAAAGCATGCTTCAAAGTGGAAGCAATTCAGCAAGAAGCAGAACTTGCAGTGCATCAATTTACTATGCAGTCACTACTAGAAAAAATCGTTATGAATGTCATTGAGTGCCTCTCAATTAAAGAGGAGAAGGACCTCAAGGCTTGTCTAGAAGATCTGGATAGAACGAAGTAAATTCCTCCAGGGAATATGCTTTTGAAAAGCTAAAAAAAAGAAACTCTTGTAGAAAAACCTAAGGTTGAGTTGAAGGTTTACCTCCTCACCTTAAGTATGTCTTCCTAGAAACAGATGATGTCAAACTGGTGGTTATCAATAATGCCTTATCTTCAGCTAAAATAGCACAACTGTTGGATGTGGTAAATAAGGATAAGGTAGCAATAGGATGACACATCTCTGATCTTAAGGGGACTAGTCCATGATATTGCACAATAAGATAATGATGGACACTAATTACAGACCAATTAGGCAACCGTAGAGGAGACTCAACCCATCTATGAAGGAGGGAGTGCGAAAAGAAGTCCTTAAGTTGCTTGAAGTAGAACTTATCTATCCGATCTCTAACAGTGCTTGGGTGAGTCCAGTCCAAGTGGTGCCCAAGAAAGGCAGTATGACGGTGATCCGTAATAAGAAGAATGATCTCATTCCTACATGGACAATAACTGAGAAGAGGATGTGTATAGACTACCGTAAGCTTAACGACCCCACAAGGAAGGATCATTTCCCTCTGCCATTCATGGACTAGATGTTGAAGTGGCTAGCTGGGCAAGCTTTCTCTGATTGCATCACATAATAACTTTTTTGGAAGTGGATGACGGAACCAAATTTTGTTGAACTAGAATAGAATTGCATAATTTGAATATCAACAAATTGAACCCAACGTGAATCAGAGACTCAACCTTCTGATCTAGAGCCAGAAACGCTACTACATTGTGCCACAAAATCTACTATTGTTTGTTGAATAAACTTAAAAGTTTAATGGGTTTAATTAGAAATTTTGTTTTAGGAGAATGAAAGGTCAAGAGTCACGGTGATGGTAGTTTATGGCTATGAATGACTATAATGGATTTTTATTGTATTTTATGACTATGAATGACTATAATGGGTTTTGATCGTGGGTTATGACTATTAATAAGATTTAAGCCTTTTAAATTCTTAAAGGGCATATTATAGTCTATAAATAGATCATTGTAATGTTTGACAAAATGAGAAGAGAGAGAAAAAGAAAAAGAGAAAGAAAAGAGAAATAAGTTGAATAAAGTTTTCTCTAGAAATTGTTTTCTCCATAAACTCTCAAGGCATAAATTTTTTGTATTGTACAAACTGGTATTAGAGCCAATGACTAGTATGACCAACAATGTGCCACTGCCCCAACTAACGAAGGCGAACTACGAAAATTAGAGCATCTAAATGAAAGCTCTTCTCAAGTCTCAAGATGTTTGGGAGGTAGTCCAATAAGGTTTCGAATAACTAGCAACTACGACGGGATATACGGCGGCTCAACACAAGGCGTTGAAAGAGGCGCGATTGAAAGATAAGGCAGCTTTGTACATGTTGTTCCGAGCTATTAACGAGGTGGGCTTTGAAAAGATTGCGAGTGCGACAACTTCAAAAGAAGCGTGGGACAATTTGGCAAATGTCTACAAAGGAGTTGACCTGGTTAAACAAGTCTACCTTCAAACTCTTCGTGGCGAGTTGGAAGGCATGGGGATGAAGGAGTCAGAAGGGGTCTCCAACTACATCATGCGTGTTCAAATCATGGTGAACCAACTCAACCGAAACGGAGAAGCATTAACCTATGCTGGAGTTGTGGAGAAGATTTTGAGGTCGTTAACCGACAATTTCAAGAATGTCGTATGTGCTATAGAAGAGTCAAAGGACCTACAAAGCTCACGGTCGATGAGCTCACCGTTCTCTCGAGGCACACGAACAATGTAAGAAGAAGGAGGAGACACTCGAGTAGGCACTTCAAGTCAAGGCATCAATCAAAGACAAAAATGTACTCTATTCTCAAAACTTTCGAGGTAGCGGGCATGACAGTGGAGGTCGAGGAGATGGTCATGGTGGTATAGAGGTTGTAGTCAAGAAGGGTATTATGAGGAGAAGGAGCAATCAAACCAACAAAATTGGTATGGAAGAGGATGTGATCGTGGGAGAGACGGTCGATCAAATTATTCCAAATTGAGTGCTACAAGTGTGGCAAATATGGTCACTATGCGAAGGATTACTACTCCAATAAGTGTTACCATTGTGGCAAGGTGGGACATTTTGCAAAAGAATGTTGAGTTGAGAAAAAGGTGGAAGAGACAACCAACCTGATCACAGAAGATGAGGAGGTGAAAGAAAGTTTTCTTTTGATGGCACACAATAAAGTAAACACCAACAACGACACGATGTGGTACGTTGATAGGGGTGCGAGAAACCATATGTGCGTATTCAAAAAGATGTGAAAAGATGAAAATGGACATGTGTCATTTGGAGATGTGTCGAAGGTTGAGGTTAAAGGCCAAGGTACGGTTTGTTATTTACAAAAGGATGGCTTAGTTGGGTCAATCCAAGATGTTTATTACATACTAGACCTCAAGAGCAACATTTTGAGTATGGGGCAACTCATGGAGAAAGGTTATTCGGTGCTTATGAAAGACCGGGTATTACACTTGAAAGATAAGCAAGGCTGTTTGGTCATTCGAGTTGAAATGGGAAGAAATCGCATGTTCAAGCTGAATTTAAGAAGTGTTCAAGAAAAATGTTTGCTAGTCGACTTAGTAGATGAGGTACGTGTTAATGAAACAAGTGGGTGGGATTGAAATAACTCAATGGAGGTTATCAACGAAAATGGAGGATCATCAAGTGCTATACCAACAATCATACCGACAAATCCTGAAAGAATATTATGCTAGCATCATCTAGACATACGAAATTCACACACACTTACAATACAACCAAACATAAAATTAGATTTGTTTAACCACTTTAAAAAAGCTACATATGGATCAAACTATCTGCAATGCACTAATTTGGTAAATGAAACTCAAATTAAGCAAGTAAGCCTAGAACCCACCAAGTGAGTACATAAAACCAGAAGGTCCAACACACCATATACAAACCCCAAGGCAAATTAATGAATCCTAACTTAAACCACTTTGTGCAATATTCACAACCTATTGAAGACCTATTCTTTTTAATCTTTCTTCATATGCTTGAAGTGAACCCAATAATTGGTCCATTGTCATTGACTGAATGTCCTTTGACTCTCAATTGTACAAATCACAAAATCAAAATTTGCAGTTAGAGAATGAAAAATCTTCTCTATAACATGAACATCTTCCATATTCTTTCTTTAACGCTTCGTTTTGTTCACAACCATTGTACAATTGAAAAAATTTATACCGTGCGAGCTTGTGGAGAAAACAATTTCTAGAAAAAGCTTTATTCAACTTCTTTTTATTCTCCTCTTTATTTTTCTTTTTGTCAAGCAATACAATGATCTATTTATAGACTATAATTTGTTCTTCAAGAATTTAAAGGCTTAAATTCTATTAATAGCCATAAACCACAATCAAAACCCATTATAGCCATATACTACAATCATTGTTGACTCTTGACCTTTCATTTTCCTAGCACAAAAACTACTAAATTAAACCTATTAAAACTAATATTTAAGTTTATTCAACGACCATTACCTTCCTATTGCCTAAATCCTAAATTCACTTGGACTCATTCATACTCAAGGATTCAAAATCTCCATAAAGAGTTTGTAGACACACCTTTTTCACCATGTCAACATCTTCAAGGGATGTCCTCAAAATCTCCAAATCTTCTTAGGAGATGGAGGCACACCATCTCAAACATGCCTTCATCTAAACTTTGATAGATGCAGGTATGTTCTTGTTGATCCTTCTTCTTCATCTTCTACAAAGTCTCCTTCTCATTTTGTGGCAAATAATTCTCACTAAGTGATTGACTCCCCTCTCCAATTGTTTCTCTCAATTTAGAACCTAAGCTCTGATTCCACTTTGTTATAAAAAAGAAGAAGGGACAAAAGATTATAGATAAGATTCTATTTATTTGGCACACTTGTCTACATGATTTGGTGCTCTATTTATAGTAGAACAACCCATAGGCATTATGTAATACCTTGAATTTTAACCATGTGTTTAAGCCTAAGTTAAGCCGGATTAAGCATAAGATTAAGAATTATAAATATGCTTTGGAATCTTTTGAAGGAAGCTTAAGAAAATAGTTGAGAACAGAAGGAGAAAACAGTTTCGAACATCTCACGCTAACAGCGTGAGATTCCATGCTAACAGCGTGGACTGGCCGAGTC
>PYAF01000125.1:153167-169391 GCA_007407185.1 Glycine tomentella | reverse complement strand
AGGGCAAGAAGCCTGTGCAGGATTAGCTGCTGAAGGACACTCTAGGATAGAGGACTTGAGCATGTGCTCATATGTTTTGAGTGATGTACTCTGTATACCCTGAGGGGTTATTTGTACAGTTTTGTATTGTACAGTAGTAACTCTGATGTATATTCACCATATTTTTGAGGTACAGTGTTATGATAGTGACTTTGATGACATCACTTTCTAGTTTATGCTTCCAAACTGCTTTAACTCTGATTGATTAATTGCTTGTTTGTGCTGTGTGACTGGTAATGACCCTGATTAGTAAATTGGGGCGTTACACATTACATAATTATTCAATTAAGACACTAATGGGCATAATGTCATAACCCTTTCAATACATAGTGGTTTAAAAAAATAATATCTCTTACTCCTTATTAACTCACACCCATTCATCTTCTAATAGTTACTCACAATCCTTTGTTCTCTAATTACCGTTATTATTTGTCTGTGTACATCCAAAGCCACAAATACTACACCAAAAATATCTTGGTAACACATTTCCCTAACCTGAAAAATGCATCCATGTATCGCAATGACAATCCAAGATAGCTCTCCCCAAGTGTGCCACTTGCATGTAAAACCTAATCTATGGTGTTTTATATATCCATTAACTATTTTTAGACTAGAAATAACTCTCATTAAAAGAAGAAAAAAATGTATAGTCAAACCATTAGAAGAGAGAGAAAAATACTAATGGCAAGGATAGTTTTGGAAAAAGTTATAAATGTATGTTGGAAATTTTCAAGAGGAAATAGAAACAATATTTGCTTGGAGAACAAAAATATATTAAAGGAGAAGATGAAGATATGATGAAAAATAATTGAAGGGATTACATTTATTCATCAGCAACAATTACATTTATAATATTCAATGAAACAGAAAAACTATTTGTTACCAAGATTTTAGCAACATTGGATAACAACCTAACAACCTAACTTGATCATAAAATATATGAACCACTTATTGACTAAAACAATAACTGAAATACTAAAAAATAATAATTAGTTGCAGTCCAAAAAGCAGATAACTAACACTCCTCCTTGCTTTAGGATCTGTAAACTTCATTTTTCTTCTGCCTTAAAAACTCAAACTTGCTAACAGAAAGTGGTTTTGTAAACAAATATGCTAGTTGATCTTCTGATGTTCAATGCCAGCTTTTTTTTTTTTTTGAGGTGTATTCCATTGTCAGATCTTAAAATCTGAATTTGCTTGCCACTTTGATTTTCTACTAATTTTTTTAAACTTCCAAAACGCTCCATAATATCAATTATCTGCTAATGAAGGAGTTTCTTTAGATCCAGATATATCTGTGTGGACTAATTGCAGCTTAAGAGTGGGTCTTTTTGCTGTCCTCAAAAATGGCTTCTATTTTTTACTTTTTGAATAGACGAGCCTTGCATGTTGGTATGTGATCATCAAGTTCTGAAAAATCAGCTGCCATTCTCTTGGAATTCAGTTGCAACAATCCTTGGTGGTGATAATGCCTGAGCCTTTTGTGCCAATCTTCTGTGATGTTTTCTTTGATTGGAAAAACAACTTGCTCTTCCTCCAACGGATTTAGAGTAAAACTTTTTCCTTTCATTTTTACTTTAAAGATATCCTGATTAGCTATATCTCTAATCAGGCAAAAATTGTCTTCAAAAGTAACTTTGAAGCCTCTTTCAATCAATTGGCCAACACTCAACAGATTTTGTTGAATTCTGGGTACAAAAAGGACATCAGGAATAAACTTTGTACCTGAGCTACTTGTTATTGCAACTGTCCCCTTTCCTTTGACTGAAATATAATCACCATTGCCTATTTTGACTTTGGTGATGTTGGTTGATTTTAAATCTTTGAAAAGCTTCATGTCATTGGTCATATGATTTGTGCAACCACTGTCAATCAGCCAACTCTTACTCTCTTTGCTGCTTGCAAAACACCTGGCCACAAAGAGCTGATCCTCCTCTTCCTCTTGATCAACGACCTTAGCTTGTTCCTCTTGATACTGATTTTTGCTCTTGCATATGATTGCTTCATGCCCCATTTGATCGCACTTGATGCATTTAGCATCAGGCCTTTGCCAACATCTGAATGGAGGGTGACCCATTTTGCCACAATGCTGACAAGGTGGGTAATTTTTCTTTTCACCCTTTCCTTTGTTGTAATCAGTTGCACTGCTCTGACTATTGCCTGAATGATTCTTCTTATAGTTTTTAGCTTGTTGGCTCTTGGCTAGAAGAACACCTTCAACAGCATGATCTTCCCTCATCAATCTTCTCTGCTCTTGGGCTTGGAGGGCATGTAACACTTCTGCAAAAGTAATTTCAGACAGATCTTTTGTGTTCTCCAATGAAGCAATAGATGCTTCGTACCTCTCTGGCACTGTTACCAAAATTTTCTCAACAATTCGGGAATCTGCAAAATTACCGCCCAGTAACTTTATCTTGTTGGCAATGCCCAACAATTTGTCTCAATATTCCTTAGTTGTTTCAGACTCTTTCATCCTTTGAAGTTCAAATTCCCTCATTAAGTTAAGCATCTGCATGCTTCTAATTCTTTCATCTCCAGCATATTCCGCCTTTAGATAGTCCCAAATCGTTTTTGCCGATTTGAGAGTCATGACCCTAGTAAAGATGGTTGTAGAGATACCAGCAAAAAGGCATGATTTTGCCTTTGCTTTTCGACTTTTTTTCTCCTTCTGATTCTTGATCTGGGCCATGGTGGGATTGTCCGGTAGTGGAAGGACTTCATAATCTGCTTCTACAGCTTCCCAAAGATTTAAAGCCTCTAGGTAAGCCTCCATTTTGACGGCCCAAAGATCATAGTTTTCCCCATTGAAAACTGGAAGTGCTACTTGGGAAAAACTTGTTTCAAAATCCATTTTTACAGGTCCGTAAGAAATAAGCTCTTGATACCAATTGTTGGAAATTTTTAAGAGGAAATAGAAACAATATTTGAAAAAATATATTAAAGGAGAAGATGAAGATATGATGAAAAATAATTAAAGGGGTTACATTTATTCATTAGCAACAATTACATTTATAATATTCAAATGAAACAGAAAAACTATTTGTTACCAAGATTTTAGCAACATTGGATAACAACTTAACTTGATCCTAAAATATAGGAACCACTTATATTGACTAAAACAATAATTGAAATACTAAAAAATAAAAAATAGTTGCAGTCCAAAAAATAGATAACTAACAATGTAAGACAAATTTATTTCTATAAACTAAATTAACCTCTTTTCTTACTCTTGATGAATTAGATAATTGAGTCTTATATATAGAACAAAGGAAGTATATGATTCTTGATAGACTCAACCCTAACACCTTTGCAACCACCATTGGTACTTGAATGATGGTTAGTAAATTGATGTTATGGGTAATTTCTTGTTTGGTGAGAGTGGTTAGTACCTTTGCAACTCGTGGATCCACCACTTTTGGATAATGTGATTGCCCTTGGGGAGTCCGGTGGCATTGACGCCATCAGATCTTGAAGCTAGGGGATGTATGGATTCAACACATCAAACTTGATTTGAACATTCTGTCTTTCCTTAGGCACACACTTTTCTTCTTGAACCAGTCACCCCAGCCTTCCTTAAGGACAGAAATATTGAGTAGAAACTTGTGGAAAGAGACATCATCGGAGGCATTTCTTTATCAGTATTAATGCCTCTGCCAGGAAAAATGTTCTTATGCACATGATGCTCTTGACAGATGGAATATGATGATGACTCTATGTTTAGAGATACTGATTTCATACTTTCCATCGTACATATATATATATATATATATATATATATATATATATATCTTTCTTAAGACAAGGACAACTCTTGTCTTCGACGAGCACCATCTGTTGCTTTTGCTCTTTCTTCACTAGAGACATATCCCCTGGCTGGCATGACTACTTTTCTCCCGAATGTGTTTGACAAACATTGTATTGTTCTTCAGTATCTGCTTTAATGCATATCCCTTGGCATAATTACTATTCTTTTTTTTTCAGAATATGTTTCAGTAACAATGTTTCTTATTTTAGCTTCTTCTTTAACTTATCCTTAATTTTATCCCAAGCACATCTTTCCTAACATTATAACTTCCAAGTGATGATTTCAATGGTAGGTTTTGAGAACAACCGAGGTACATTATAGCATTATTATTTATAATCTTGCTGAAAATTGGGAGGATCAACTTCTCTTTTGGTACATTATGACATTATAATCTTATATATGCATTACATGATCAACAATTCTTACAACTTTGCCTAAAGGTACTACTCTGATTTCAAGTTTTCTTTTCTGAAGAATAGTCTACTGAACAAATTTTGAAGTTTATAGACCTATACATCGGATTGATGTAAAATCTTTAAGCAAATCATCCTCTTTTTCATGAAAACTAATCCTGTCCAAACAGGAGCAGACCTAATTTTCTGATAGCCAAAAGTTAAACTTGTTAGCTTGAAAGTAATTTTCTCTGATTGCGTTACATAATAACTTTTCTGGGAGTGGCTGACGGAACCAAATTTTGTTGAATTTCACCATAAGCTAGAATGAACTTTCACTTGATAGAGTTGCATAATTTGAATATATATCAAGAAGAAGAACCCAACGTGAAACGGACACTCAACCTTCTGATCTAGAGTTAGAAGCGCTACCATTAATTGTGCCAAAAAATCCACTATTAATTGTTGCCCCACGTCAAACGTTACTATCAAATGCCTTATGGTTCCTTGACAAATGGTTAGAAATTCTAACTTCATTTTTAAAAAGATGTTAGTCAAAAGTGCTACCATTGCGTCAGAAGTTCACTGTTGTTATTTCATGGCAATGTTTACAACCAAATGTCTTTTGGTTCTGGGGGACCCAAGGCCCTGAGTAAAGGAGTGGAATTTATGTGATTTTGGTTCAAGTCTCAATTTACACATTTATTTATTTAATTTTTATATTTTAATGGTACCTTAAGTGAATCTTAGGTCTAGAGTTCAACTCAACTAAAATAAAAGGCGGTATTTGTTTCACCGAATCATATTGGTTTCTCGGGAATCACATTACCAGAAATATTGTAGTTAGGAATGTTATTCGTTGACATCTATAAAAATATGTTTAGTTAACTTTTAATATTGCTAGGAATATTTTTAAGGTATTAAAATAATAGATTGTAAATAAAAAAAAAAAGTAAACATGGAAGTAATAGTGGAGTTAGAAAATAACTTCTAACATTCCCAATTGAATGTAATTATTATCATCATGGATCAAAGATTAAAGGGAAACTAAAATTACAATTTAGTCTAATATATAATTATTATCATCATGCATATGAAAATAAAAACATTAATAGTATAAGTGTAGTGAGCTAAAAAGGAAAATATTTAGTTGAATAGAGAATAAAAGTATCCAATGAGCTGAAAAGGAAATTAAATGTCAGAAGAAAATAGTCAATCAAAGATAAAAGGGTTAACTAAATTCTTAGTCTTTAAACTTTTTTGAAATTTGATTTTTTAGTCCCTAATCAAAAGTTTGACTTCTCAAGATCCCTTAATTTTTTTCATTATGATTTTTGGTCCCTAAATTTTTGTTTGACGACTAGTCGAGATCTCTAAACTTTTAGAAAATTCAGTTTTTACTCCTTAAATAAAAGTTTGTACCATTATTTTTATTTATTTAATGAGATTTAAGGGCTAAAAACTGAATTTTTTAAAATTTTAGAGACTAAAAACCTTGATGTATAAAAGTTGAAGAACCTTGATTAGTCACTAATTACCAATGGATATATCCATGAAAAAATTTTCATAAAAATATCTATTGATAATTTCTCAAGGAAATAACTATCGGTAATTACCGTTGATAGATCCATGGAAGATAATGGACGTATATTTTCATGGAAAATTACCAGTGAATATTTCCATGGAATATTATTGGCAAAAGAACCTAAATAATACACTTTAAATAAGAAATTACCAAAAAGGGGCTGTTTGGAAACTAATTACGGATCTGGGGCAGTGGGTCATGCCCCCTCCTGGGCGTGACCCACTGTATATATACCCCCCATTTTCAGTTTCCCCTGCATTTCTGAGTGTTGCGTATTCTTGAATCGAGTTGCAGAAAGTGTGGTGAGTGATTTTGCAGCAAAGCTCTGCTCTACTAACACAAGTAAGTGATTTGATTAATTATGTATACGAGTTAATTTATTGTTTAGGGTTTAGTGTTGTATAGCTTAGTTTAGGTTATGGTAGACTGGTTAGGGTTTAGGGTACACGTTTAGGGTTTAGTGTATACTTGTTAGGGTTTATGGTAGACAGTTTATGTTTTAGGGTTTAGGGTTTAGGGTAGACTGCTTATGTTTTAGGGTTTAGGGTTTAGGGTATACTGCTTATGTTTTAGGGTTTAGGCTTTAGGGTTTAGGGTTTATGGTAGAGTGCTTATGTTTTAGGGTTTAGGGCTTAGGGGAATGTAGGGGTTAATGATTGATGGTATAATGGGTTAGGGTTTAGGATTTATACGCCTTAGGGTATATGGTTTACTGTTTATGGTTTATATGGCTGAATAAATGGGTTTAGAGGTTAACAAGATATTCTAACACAGTTTTTTAAAATTGTGTACAGCGAAGCTCTGCGAAGAAGTGTTTATTTTTGTTGAGTGGAAGAAATGAGTTCAGGTGGCGACGAGTTTGTACGTGTTGTGTTATGTTATAATGGAAGGAAATTTGAAGGCAGAGAAGGTGTTGTTTTTGAAGGGGAGAAACGGAAGACACGTTTGAAGCGAACGTCGACAATGGGTGATTTACAACAGAAGATTCGACAAAAATTAGCTTTGCAAGACAACCAAAGTATCATACAGCTTACAGGGAGATTATGGCAACGTGAACGTTACATGGGTTTTCAAGTTGTGGACGACGAAGACCTAGAATTGCTAATTGAAGAATTTTTTTAAACTGCCAACGAGAGATTTTATAGAGCTATACGTGGACTTTGGTGTGGTAGATGATGTGTTACCCATTAGGACAGTTCCTGTGAATGCTGCAAAGGGTTCGTCACATGTTGATCCAATTGTAAACGTGTCTGAGGAAGATTCACATGCCCCAACTTGGGTTATGGAAGACGATGACGATGATGACGATGATGAAAACATTGCAATGGAGGATCGTCTTCTTGAAGAGGATGCTAGTGCGTCGGATAATGATGACGATGCCGGTGTCGATGCAACTGCATTCCAAAGAGACACTGATGTGGGATCGTCTGGAATGCATCATCATCCCGACGTAGGATGTTCACAAGCAGAACATCCTGTTGAAGGTATGTAACATCAGTAAAATGAATTAAGAAGTCATGTTAACATAAATAGAATAGTTGCATGTTTTAATATTTTAGTGTGCATGTTGTATTTATTCAACTACTTTTGTATTTGAAGGTGCTGAGGTGACTCCTTTTTGGGATGGAATTCCCCACTACACATATATTGATTGGAGTCATCCAAGCGAAGAAGATTCTTACACTGCTTCCGGTTCGGGTTCGGGTTCAGTGCAGGGTCCATGGCAATTAGGTGATCCGTTGTTTGTTAAACAAGAATTTGCCACCAAAAAGGATGCACAGGTCGCAGTTAAGCGGAACCTGATGAAGGAGCATCAAGAGGCATATGTAGTTGAGAGCAAGCCTAACAAGTTTAGCATGAGGTGTATTGCTCATAATAACGGTTGCCCATGGAGGGTTAGGGTCATTAAACCGGCGTTCGGTGAGAAGTGGATTGTTTCAAGATGGGGTGGCAATCACAACTGCCTTAACGACCATATTTCACAGGGTCATAGACAGCTTGATTTTGATGTTATTGCCTCAATTGTAGTAGGTACGTGTGTTTAAAATTATCTCTGTATGTGTTGAACAATTCTTAAAGTTAATGTAAATGTTACTTTTGCATTGGTAGGAATGATCAGGGAGGAACCGTCTGTGTCGATTGCATTGGTTCGGGAAAGGATCACCCATACGTTTGGATTCAGAGTTTCATATCGCAAGGCCTGGCTGGCGAAGCAGAAAGCAATGGCAATGGTTTACGGGAATTGGGAAGAATCATATGCATTTTTGCCCAGGTGGTGTGGCTACATGCTTCATTTTTCACCAGGTGCTTTTTATGATATTCAAACCAATGATTATTTTGTGGCAAATCGACTGGTACGAGGAAAGCGTGTGTTCCATCGCATGTTCTGGACGTTTGGACAGTGTTGCCAGGCATTCAATTTTTGCAAACCAATAATTCAGATTGATGGCACTCATTTGTATGGGAAGTATACGGGGAAATTATTGATTGCCACAACCCAGGATGGCAATAGGGAATGCCTGCCACTGGCATTTACCATAGTCGAGGGGGAGACCTTGGAAGCCTGGTCATACTTTCTGGCTAACATTCGTCTTCACATTACTAAAAGGCAAAACATTTGTCTCATTTCAGATAGGCACCGTAGCATACTATCTGCTGTGGCGAATCATGCTGGTTGGCAACCCCCTTATGCTCATCATGTGTTTTGCCTCTGCCATATTGCCAGTAATTTTAATCAAAAGTTCAGAAATCAACGCTTGAAGAAGATGCTGATGAATTTAGGTATGGTTAACAATTATGTGATGATATTAAAATGTTTCATGTTGTGTAAGCAGATCAATGTTAATGGGATGATTGTTTTGCAGGTTATAATCCATGTATGGTTGAGTTTGAACTGGCGTTTGCACGATTTCGTGACAGCAGCCCTGAGGTTGCAGAATGGATTGATAGCATCCCCAAGGAAAAGTGGACGCGTGCATATGATGTAGAGGGGAGGAGATTTGGCCATATGACAACAAACTTGTCTGAATCAGTTAACCGGGTGTTGAAGGGAGCAAGGAACATGCCTATTACTGCTTTGGTGAAACACACGTACAGCAGATTGGTTGAATATTTTGTAACGAGGGGTCAGGCAGCTCTTTCACAGGTTGACGGTTCAGCGCGGCATTGCAGAAATGTGGTTGATGCAATGAGGCATAATCAAACCGTTGCTACAGCCCACCATGTCAGCACTTATAATGTTGACCGAACAGAATTTGAGGTGCTGGATGGCTGTGAGATGTCATATTCAGTCAACCTTGGACAACGGTCTTGTCAATGTGGCAAGTTTAAGGCGTTCAGATACCCATGCAGTCACGCCACAGCAGCTGCTTTACATGTTCGGCAGAATCCATTTCAGTATGTCGATGATGTGTTCCTCATAAGTAATTTGGTGCAGGCTTATTCAATCCCATGGCAACCAATTGGTCATGAAGGTGCCATTCCACCGAGTGACGGTCCAGTTATAATACCCAACAGGGAAATGTTGCGTGGAAAGGGTCGTCCAAAGGCAACCAGAATTCGTAACGAAATGGACGAAGTCGAAACCAGTCAAAGACGCAGCAGATGCGGAATTTGCAAGGCCGTTGGACATAATCGGAGAGCTTGTCCTGATCGTCGTGCTGTTACATGATTTTAGGGTCATGTTTGCAATATTAGTTGTATTCAAATGTTTTGTATTTTACTAGATGACATTATGTTTCAGACTATGTTTACCATTTCATCGTGTTCATTAATTCGCATAACAAAGTTATTTGAGAACACCTTAACATTGATTAAAGCAACAACAACATTAAATAAGTAAATAACAACACAAATGAATAGTTTCACATATCTGGCGTAACACATTTGGTCTTATTCCAATTCGGGTACGGGTTTGCTAAAAACAGCTAAGATGTGTATTGGAGAAAAACGTTTCCAGTAGTTGGATTCAGCTAACACCTTCAAGATGTCTTCATCGGTCAGCAACTCTTTTATGTGATATTCAATCGTGTTGTCTGAATAAGCGTGATGCGCTGGCTGTCTAAAAAATACTTTTCTAACCACCTGTGACTTGTGGATTCCATAAGGGGGAAGTCCAAAGGGCGCAACTTGCTTGATTAGTTCCTTCAGTGTTTCAAAGTTGCAGCCTGAAGGAATGTCAAATTTGATTGGATTTGTTCCCGTGAATGCATAGCCCACAAAGCCGCCATGTCGTGGTATGTTCCACCTGCTGTTGTAATATAGCATTGCATCATGTGTTGGGACCATGGTGGATTGAAGCAGGTTGAGTATACCCTCACGCGTTCTGCTTATGGTGCATAATATTTCTATAGGCCCAATGGTCGACATTTGTTCATGGCACATCAACATTACGCAAACATCGTTATCATTTGTTACTTGAAAAGAATGAAAAAAACATAGGTCACCTGCATGTAGGTCTGGTTGTCTGTAGTAGATTTCATCAATAAACTGGTCACCACTTATCATAACGGTGTCGCTCATCCTACGCTTAAGTGTTTCAAAAGAACACTGATCTGGAGCCCGCATTGGTATTGGAGAGGGACATTCAAAAGAAACACCGCTTTCGTTGTGTTTCATAGATCCATTTGGATAAATGAAGGCTACTCTTGAGTTATCAATGGTTTGGCTGCTTGTTTCTGCTAAGAATGCCATAGCAAAAAATCTTATAGATGAAATTTGTGTTGGATGGTAAGCCTTATATAAGGTTCAATGACGCATAACTGTAGGCGTGACCCCCTTTTCTGTCACGCCTAAGTTGGGCGTCTTCAGTGACGCCTCCAGTTGGGCGTGTCCGGCCACGCCCTATTTGAGCGTGTGCAGTCACGCCTCCATTTCTTGGGCGTGTTCAATATCTAATGACGGTCCTTATATTACATTTGAAGTTAACCAAAAAATAAATTGGTGCATAAAGTTTATAACAAAAAAAAATATAGTTCATAACACGAAAAAATAAATATATCCATCACAAATACAGTACATTACAAGAAATAACAAACAAATAACCACAAATGTGAATACAAATAAACTCTATGACTCAGGTGGCCACTGATGATGACGCGTTAGACGATCGGGATTAACCCGCCTAACACGTCGCCGCGACGATCCTGGCTGAGGATGCACAACCTGATGATGTGATGACTGAGAAGGGGCTGCCTGGGAAGGCCCTGCATCGGATGGGGCTAGCTCAGGATGGGCTGCATATACTGGTGGGCATGCAGTCATCGGGTCCTGTGGTTCTGGGTCAGGATAGTCAGGGATTGGGGTGTCGTATTCCCCATGTGCTGACCAATCTCCATGACTATCCGGACTAAAATCAACCAGCCTCTGAATGTCCTCATCAGTCCACTCCGGAGGAGGAATGCCAGAACTAGTGCCACAGTCTGGTGGAGCCGTGGCCAAAGTTGGGGCATAATAGACATGCTGTGACCCGTACTCTGGCCGTGGTGGCATGTCGCTGTGCGTACTGAACCCCTGATATCCCATATCTGGCTGCTGCGGAGACTGGTAATAGAAAGTCTGGGTGCCGTACGTGGGTGCTATCACTGGAGCCCTATAGATACCTTCAGCGCGAGGCCTGGGAGCGGGTATGATCTCAGGAACTTGTCGCCTTACTTTCCGGTGACGCTCTAGTCCGTGTCCCTCACGACGGCTACGAGGAACATCCACATACGGGTCATCTTCATCTGGAAGCTGTGATGGGGGTGCAGCTGGGCCTGGCTCCTCCAACCTACAGCTTCGTCGAAACATCGACATAATGCGACCAAGCTCCTCGTGCAGGTAGTCCATGCAGAACCCAGGCCACTCCTGCCTGCCACTGGTACAATACATCATCTCCAGTACATCAAGCTACAAATTACACAACAAATTGATTAGTCTTGACAACAACGACATCATAATGAAAATTAGTTTACAAATCATATTCAAATAACACTTACACCACGACCCATCTTCGCAGCCATCTTTGTGATGTGTCGTTTCCCGTTCTCCCTGTACCAAGCCATGTACTCATGGTTTGGTGACATGAACCCGGTCAGTTGGGGGGGCAGCTCTATGTGCTGGTCCCTACGATCCCAACGACGAATAAAGGGTTGGAGCTTGCGAATCCAATTATCCATCTGTTTCCCTCGCAGGGATAGGTCATGCACGCCTGTCAACTTCCTCGGACTTCCAGGGATGGGCTGATCCTTTCCAAACTGTCGCATGCATCGGTCAGGGTGAGAGTATTCGACTGTGTGGAAGCATATCACTGGCGTAGTTGCCATCCACAACAGTCGCTCATGCTCAGTAGCACCAAGGAAATGATACCCGGCATACGGCTGCCATACGACCTGAACAAAACAGTTAAACACACAATTACAAAAGAAAAATGATTACAACAAATGCAAAAATATCCAAAACTTAAGCAAATAACATAACGTACCTCATCCCGAGCAAGAGAATCTAACGTAACCCGATACCACGGAAGGTTGTGTGGAACATACTTCTCTAAAGAATTAAACCTAAATTTCAAATAAATGACATTAATAAAAGAAATAGGTGGAAAGGTCATTAATAAAAGAAACTAAGAACGCATACCTGTGGCCGTAATGCCACTCCTGATGAGTAGGCTGGGGTATAGCCGGGGCAATGGGTGGAAATCTGAGCCACGCCCATATCTATAGTAGCACGTGACACCCACCGATGTCACTCCTATCTGGATCTGTACACTCGCACATTTGCCTGAACAAATGTGCGAGGACTGCAGATCCCCAACTATACCTAGCTATATCAGTCATGTCCCCTGCTAGCAAAGGGACATAGCGACAACCGACAGTGCTGCCGCCGGATCTGTCGCATAGAAGCCATCCGCCAATGATGCGCGCGATGTGAGCCTTCGAAAACCTGATAACTTCAACCAATTCTCCTCCCACCTCATCCCACCGCGCGTAATTCCTATCAAAGTAGCCCAGCCGCAGTAATCCTCCTCTAACCTCAGACTCCAGAGGAGGATGACCAAATACGTCCTCGATGATGCTACGCCAGTCGTTAGACGTAGCTCCGGTGACGACCTCACCCTCACTGCCTAATCCTAATATACCAGCCACGTCTTCCAACGTGATGGTCATCTCACCCTGTGGCGTGTGAAACGTATGTGTCTCAGGTCTCCACCGCTCAACCAAAGCACTGATAAGTGGAGGGTCGATCTGAAGTAAAGTTTTAAAAACATATAAAAATAAATTATTTATAGGAATTAATTTGCATGTACACTTATCCAATTACAAAATTTATACCTGAATATGTCGCATGCGTGCGACATGTAGGAATCCTGCCTGGCCTAACATGACCGAAACGATAGCAGGAATATCATCACAGTTTGGGCCCCCTGATACCTTGCCACGCCGAGTCTTCAACACACGATCTTTGTCACCGTTCCACACCGCTTGTGAAACGTGACATCTCTGGATACGCCTCCGCAAAACCCCCCATTTATATGGGGTAGGCACAACGTGGGTCGTCGGATCCAATGTCTGACCCTCGTCATCCGATGCTGACCGCAGAGATGCCGAAGATGATGAATCAGCCATCTATGGAACCATTTTATAGTTAATAAATCAATAAATTATAATCAGAAGATACAGTTGTTAAATTATTCACCCTAAACCCTAATCCGAACCCTAATCCTACACCGTAGACAATAACCCTAACCCTAACCCTAACCCTAAACACTAAACTAAACCCTAACCCTAAACGTAAATGGTACCTTTCTGTGATCCTGAGGTAGATTGTCATTAAATTTGAATAATTTTGGGATTAGAAGATTATAGAAAATCGGTAATCCTAGGGTATAGTGTTTAGAATGGTTTAGAAAGGGGCTTCATCTGTTGTGCATATGAAGAATCTCCGAGTCTTTAGAATTGCAATGAAAATGACATGTGGGTATGGGATAATCCCAATTTTGATGATGAATTAGAACCCTTTGCTCGCTGCTTGAGAGTCTCAGAGTTGGTGGGTATGGAGTGTATACAACAGTACTCGTCACATCATGTTGTTATGCAACTTCGAATGAATCACGAAATTCCTGGTATGCTAGCACAATACAATGAGAATCGTTGGATAAGTTATAGTCAGCCAGTGATGGATACAAATTTGTATCCATCACTGGCTGACTATAACTTATCCAACGATTCTCATTGTATTGTGCTAGCATACAAGGAATGTCTTGATCTTTTCGGAATTGCATAACAACACAATTTGGGGAGTACTGTTGTATACACTCCTTACCCACCTACCCCTTGGTCACGCCTGGTTCTGGGCGTGACCAGTCATGCCCCCTCCTGGGCGTGACCCACTGCCCCAGATCCGTAATTAGTTTCCAAACATCCCCTTTTTGGTAATTTCTTATTTAAAGTGTATTATTTAGGTTCTTTTGCCAATATTATTAACAAACAACAAAATTTTATCGGTTAAAATTTTCTACGAGTATTTTACTGATGAATTTTGATCCGTTGGAAATCCATCCAAAATATTGAATTGCCAACAGATTTTTGGAATTATTGACAAATATGTGACTTAAAAAATAAAACAACATAATATTTTTAAACTACAATTGACTCATGTCATTAATTAGATTATAATCAAAATACTTAAACTATTTGATTCATTAATAATATCTTCAAAACTGATTGATTAAAAAATCTCCTTATTTAACATCAGTATTTAATAATAATTAATGCTATATTCCTTTTGTGCGCGTTACTTATTTTATTAATAATATCATTGACTTAGTCAGATTATATTTCCTTGTAGTTGATGACTATCTCTCTAAGCAATTATGTATTTAAGGCTGAAAGAAAAGAAAGCTCCACACCCAAAGTGTACTTGATGTCAATTTCTATTCCTTCAAATTTTGAGGCTTCTATATATCATCCATTTTATTCTAATAAAGATGCTGAACTTGAAGCACCTCTCTATAATTTGCAGCATTCTAGCTTGTTGTGGCTATAATTTCAATGTCAGCATGTCACTGCAGAGTGTTGCAACCAAACGATTTGAAACTCATAGAGTACATTTGCAAGAGAACCCCAACTCCTAATCTTTGTCTTCAACTCCTAAAAGCTGACCCCCGTGCGCCTAGCGCTGATATTGCAGGCCTCGCATTGATTTTGATCGATGTGAGCAAAGCCAAATCAATTGAAGCCGAGACAAAAATCAACCAACTTCTTAAGCAGGGTGGGAAAGAAAGCCTTAAGTGAATGTGCTGAGGTTTACAAAGGGATTTTGATAGCTGATGTGCCACAAGCCACTAGGGCTGTGAGGGGAGACCCCAAATTTGCAGAAGATGCGGTAAGTGATTGTGCTGTTGAGGCTGATTCTTGCGAGGATGGCTTCAATGGGAAATCACCACTCACCAATATGAATAATGTTATGCATGATTTGGCGAATGTGGCAAGGGCCGTTATTAGGAATTTGCTCTAGGTACTCATTATTTCCTGTTTGTCTAGAGAAAAAAAAAGTGTCATTAATAAACTGTCCAAATATAAAAGGATAATGAGAGACATTATTGTATGATAATGAAGTCTATGTGGATGAATGTTATTGGAAATTGCTGAATTGTGTGTTGTTCACGCATTTTCTGTGTTAGTGTGATAATTAAGGTTGGACGAACTAACAGAATTTATAGATATATACAGGTTTGTTTAATTTGTTTATGATGCTCAACGGAGATTTAGCTAGGATGAAAAAGAACTCACTTTGTTTGAAGATTTTTGTTTTTTTATAAACACTTAAATTAAGTTTCTAAAATATCTAACAATAAAGAAGGCAGTATTTAAAAAATGATAAACTCTTGTCCTAGTTTTCAAAAAATACTAATATCGATCATATATTTAAACAATAATAGGGCAATTGTTTAAAATGTTAAAAAATTAACATCAAATTTTTATATTACAAAATTCTAACGTCCGATTCTATGGCTATTATTAAAATGATTTTTTAATTTCTTACCAGTTGTCATCAAGGAATCATAAGGCATTTGATTGTAACTGTTGACAGAGGCAACATTAATAGTGTGGATTTGTGTTGATTGGGTCAACAATAGTGGATTTGTGGTGATATGTTAGGCACTTCTTGTTGGAGGTAAAGAGGTTTGAGAGAGAAGGGTGCTTGAAGTATTACACCAAGAGATATCAGAATTTGGAATGCTCAACAGTGTTACCTCCAGCTTAGGGAAAACCCTAGTAATATAGTATGCTATTGGGCTCCAGCCCATATGGACCCATATAACCATACAATAACCTATTGGGCTTGTATGTGAACATATTAATATTTAATACATATATATTAAATATCCTCAACAATCTCCTCCTATGTTCACCATACAGCAC
>PYAF01000125.1:131962-151639 GCA_007407185.1 Glycine tomentella | reverse complement strand
CAGTGTCGTCGGAAAAGTTGCAGAAATTTCAAACGGCTGTATCTCCTTCGTTTGACATCCGTTTTTCGCAAATGACCACTCAAAACGATCGTCTCGACGAGGAGAACAAAACCCACAAGGTTTCAACCCACGAAATTGGCTGAAATTTCCAAGATCTGGTCTCAAAAGTTGCGGCTGCAAGGTTTTCAATCTCAGATCCTGGTCAATCCTTCCGTCGAAACACGAAAGTGATCACGCCCTTGAGTTCCTCTCGATGAGATCTTCGAAACGAAACCTTACTCGCTCAAAACTGATACACGAAGCTAATACTTCAAGATTGTTGGAGGTAAAGAGGTTTGAGAGAGAAGGGTGCTTGAAGTATTACACCAAGAGACATCAGAATTTGGAATGCTCAACAGTGTTACCTCCAGCTTAGGGAAAACCCTAGTAATATAGTATGCTATTGGGCTCCAGCCCATATGGACCCATATAACTATACAATAACCTATTGGGCTTTTATGTGAACATATTAATATTTAATACATATATATTAAATATCCTCAACACTTCTGTCTCTAGATCAGGTTATATGTTCGGTTTTCTTATCTAATTAAAAGATGGTGATAAAATTCAGAAAAAGACTGTGGATCACCTAGACCATGGTTTTAAATTGCATTCTGTAATCGCAATTATGACCGCAACGTTAAGATATTTTAATACTCAATAAACACATCACATAATTTTATGGCTCATCCTAATCGCAATTTAAAACCATGACCTAGACTATAAATAATAACCATCATATTGATCTCATTTTGGTAATATTATGGTGCACGTTTCACATTGTAACATTACCTCTCAGATACTTCCCCTGCTAATTTCCTCTCTAACCAATCGTTGTTGTCACTGAAAGCAATTTTTCACGACAGCATTTTGAGGTTTTTTTATTCTATGGCATGGCACTCCGTAACTTTTAAGGAAATACAAATATATATATATATATATATATATATATGTTGTATTTTGTGCATCCCTAATTTTATAATTTTAACCCCCTGCTTTTTAAGTTTTCAATCCACAACTACAATATAGACTTTTTACGACGGTTGTTTTGGTGTTTCTACATTGGTTGTAGAACCGTCTTCATATTGGATACCATTGAAAGTCTTCACTTTTGACGACGGTTCCAAAATCGTCTTAGAACATGATTTTTTTTTTAGAAAAATAGGTTTTTGAAGACAGTTGTCTTAAATAATCGTCTTAAAATATGTACATTCTAAGACGATTATCCTGACAATCATCTTAGAAAACTTTTTTCTAAGACGGTTTTTTCTCACAAGCATCTTAAAAGACATGTTTTTTTTAAAAACAAATCAAAACATGCATGATTCAAAGACGGTTATTCCCACAACCATCTCAGAAAGCCATTTTTATTAATATATATATATATATATATATATATATATATATATATATATTGAGTTTCCAAGACAGTTTTTTGATAAAACTACCTTAGAATTTAAATATTCTAAGACGTTTTTTTTTTAAGAAAAAATTGTCTTAGAAACTTTTTTTTTTCAAAAACAAAAGGCTATATATATATATATATATATATATATATATATATATATATATATATATATATATATATCCAACCTAAGTCTCCCATGACATCAAATATCCAATAGAAATTATCAATATACTTATCCACTAATGACAACCTTAAATTATATATATGTTAGATGAGAAGGATAAAATGCTGTAAGTTAATGTAGAAAAATTTACAGTAATTTAATCTAATATTTTCTCTTCAAAAGCTCAATTTTATTCTTAAATGAGCATAAAGCCAGTCTCAGGCTTCTTATTTCACAGCTTAAGCTTTGGGAAAGTTGGTCTTCAACTTTATATGAAACCCATAAAGTTAAACAAACATATAAATCCATAAGCAACTTACTCTCTAAATATCAGAAGACCTAGGACATGTTTTCAAAAGGAAACAACACATTCGGAAAAAAATCAAATAAGTTATTAAATAAGTCATATCATGCATATCACAAAGTAACGCTCTCGTTCCATCTTAATTTCTTACTCCCCAAACAACATAATTTTGATAGGAGACAGTTTAATACCATTTCATGTCTTCTAGCGTGGTTGCTACGTACCATTTGTAAAAGCAACCATCAAAAGAAGGGAAAAATCAAAATAAGTCACAATCAAGATTAGTAGACTAAAATCTGGTAGTTTTTCCATATTACGGTCTTACTCCAAACATAATATTGATAGGAGACAGTTGATTAAAGATTTCTATTTCCTTTTACTAGAATGCCGACAACCTTATGTAAATTATAGTACTTAACAAACCACAAGAGAGGTCACACAATGTGGATGAAATGGTGAATTTAAATTAAGTAATTTGTTAATTTTAGTCTCTTACAATTTCCTTAATAAATTTCCGTGCATCATGATGACATTTCCCATTCCATTCAGGCCACCTACATGAAAAACAAACCATTAATGAAGAAATTAAACAGGCCTAGGCTTTGTATTTTTAAAGATAGATTAACTTCTCTACATTACAATAGTTTCCAGTAATTAGCGGAGATAATGTGTTCAAATCATCTTATCAGCATTAAAAATAAAATCATATTCGTGCAGTTCAGATGTTGACCATTGGCAAAAACATAGACTACATGTGGTTGGAGTCACCAGTTTATCTTAATTAGCCATATTTTTTTATTTAGCATTTTTTCCTGTATCTCTTTTGTATGGAAGACTTGATTTCAAATCCTTTAATTGGTACGTATGGCTCTAAAATAAGACCTCATATATCGTTGCAGACCTTAGTTGAGTAGTCAACTTTAAATTATTTTTTCTACAATATCAATTTCTTAGTGACAAACGATAGGGTAGAATTCCTTGTAAAATATCTATTAAGAATGGATAATTAGTGAGATGCAGAAAAAAAAAAAGCTCATTTACAGGGAATAACAAGAAGGTTACAAAAAAAAAAAGCTCTTAAATAAAATTACACGTCTTTAAAGAAAGAGATTTGTGAAAAAAAAAATTAAGCAGTATCTAATGGGGAGAGAAAGAAAAAGATGAATAAAGAGAATAGAAAATTAATTAAGAAAAGAAAGTAAGAGATGTTAAAAAAAAGAAAGAAAAATTGTTACAGGCAATGCATGCTACAAAAGCTAATTATATATTAATGTTATATTAATGTAAAGACGAATCGTCTGTTTTCACCCCTACAAGAGAAAAAGAAAAAAATGATAATTATTAATAGAATATTTATAAACAGCTATAAATATTAGTATTAAAGTTCATCTCAAAATGTGATGGTGGTAGATAGAAAAGATAAAGATAAAGGAGAAAAAATTAATAAGAGAAAATAATAGATATGATTAATGATGTATAAAGAGAAAAAATGGAAGTGAGATTAGGTAAAAAAAATAATAATTGTGTGAATCTATAGAAAGAGATATCTAAACAAATTAAGATAAAGATAAAGAAGAAAAAATTAATAAGAGAAAATAATAGATGTGATTAATGATGTATTAAGATAAAGATAGAGGGGACGTGCAAGTTAAAGTGGCGGCATGGTGATATAAGTACAAACTCAACCCGCATTCCCCATCTATGTACATTCTTATTCACTTTTCTCTTTCCCCTAACAAACTAAACATTGGAACTTCCTTAACTCTTCCAATTTTTCTTCCTTCTATACATCAACAGATCATATTTAATTAATAACACATTGTCGATACTTCTTTATTTAGCAATCTCTCAATAAAACAGTTATCCTTGAGTTGAAGTATAGTTCAATGAAATAACCAATGGCTAAACAGTTTAAAGATGGCAAAGGAGCATCCTAACATAAATTTGTCATGAATCTAAAATTTAAAACTGAGTAATGAATTCTAATGGTACTTTTATTTGAAATATGCATATATGTAATTTATTCTAGAGCCTAACATGCTAGCAAGTAAGGTAATTTAATCACATAAGGAAGAATCTCAAATAGGGAAACAAAGGATAAAGGAAAAAAAAAAAAAACAATTCATGTATTTTGATATATAAGAATAGATCCTCATGTCAGTTTTTCACATGATAAGTAAAGTGAAGATACATAAAACAATCCTAAATAGGGTCCCAATTGCAGTAGAGTCCTATGAAGGTTATTTGTGATAACCTTTATCTTCACACACCTTAGCATGTAAAATTCAAATGAAAAGATTATTTCAGTCAAAATCATACATTGTAATGACCCGCCTCGTTGCTACGACATCACAAACTCTAGATCGTGCAATTTTAATTTTAATATGAAAACTCCATTAATTTGATTATGAAAATGGTAGTAAATTAACTTTTTCACAATAATACCATTATTATATACACGATACAATTACATAATTGAATACACATGTATGCATATATTGAACTAGTACATATCATTTACATATCAATACTTAATTTGATTTTACATATATTTACACCTGGAATCTTACATGACCAACAAAAAGAATCGAAGAACTAACTAAGAAATAGTTGATTAACAAAACACAACTCTTTTCAAAAAAGAATTCCAACATCATCACGTCGGCTTGGCGGCTCCAACAAAAAGAATCTCCCTCCAAGGTCACCTACTGCTGCTCATCTGCTCCCACGAACGAATGTTCATGATCATAACAGGTACCAACCACACAGTACAACAAATGCAAGGGTGAATTTATTATATAAAACCAACAAACATCAGATAGTAGCAATTGGAAAGAAAACAACATTACCCACCACAATCTTTAACAAAAATCCATGATTCCAAAACACACTCAACAAACCAATCATCCAATGCATTTCACAACTCAAACAATCATGCATAGAATGATGCATGCACCTGACTCATCTATCAGCATGCAAAGTGGTACCAAGAAAGGAAGATTGAGAGCTCCGTTCTCTACCGAAACTTTGAGAAGAGTTTTGAAGATTCCGCTCCGATTAAAGGGTTTTTCTCTGTCGGGGTCTCGTGGGCAGCAACGGCAGCCCTTGGTGGTCTCCGGTGGCTGTGGGTGGTGAAGAAGGATGGTGGGGGGCTTGGGAGCTGTTTTGAGGATGAAGAACCTCCATTTTCATGACTTGGAAGCCTAAATACGTATTCAACACCGCCTTGACTCGCCCAGGTGAGCCAAATAGCCTTCAAAAATTCGTCTGGGCGAGCTAGCCTAATTCTAGAATTTCTGTTTCAGTGAAAATTTAATTTCTCGCGCTACAGACATTATTTTGACAATCCCAACGGTCAAAAGTTAGATGTATGAGTTAGGAACCTATATTTAAAATTTGATGGCGATCCAACGGTTAACCAAGTGCTTCTATCCAATGATGTATCTGTCAAAGTGCTTCTATCCAATGATGACGTCTCTATCCAAGCACTTCTGCTCAGGATTTGTCCTTAGGGAAGGCTGGGGTGTCTGGTTCAAGAAGAAAAGTGTGTGCTTAAGGAAAGACAGAATGTTCAAATCCAACTTTGGTGTGTTGAATCCTTACAACCCCTTGCTTCAATATTCCATGGCGTCAACGCCACCAAACTCTCTAGGGGCAATCCAATTATCCAAAAAGTGGTGGATCCACGAATTCAAGAAAGTTCCCTTCCCTAGTATCAAGAAATTACCGATAACATCATTGTATTAACCATTCTCTCCAAACTCTAGGAATTAAGGAACGTTATTTTTTTAAATCACTATGTTTTGAAAGGGTTATGACATTATGCCTATTTAGTGTCTTTATTGAATAATTATGTAATACCTATGGGTTGCTCTACTATAAATAAACCACCAAACCATGTAGCCAAGTATGTCAAATAAAGATAATCTTCTCTATAATCTCTAGTCTTTTATTCTCTTTTCTCTAACAATGTGGCATTAGAGTTTAGGTTCCAAATTAATAGAAAGAATTGGTGAGGGGAGTAAAACACTTAGTGAAGAGAATGAAACACTAGTGAGGTGAGAGATGACAAGCAATAGCTTGAACTTGTTTCAATTCCCTTGTCTTACAAAAGGGAAATAGATAGTTGGTATAGGGATGCGAGCATCAACATCTCAAACTTCCTCAGCACCCACCTCACTTGATCATTGGCCAAAGGGATGTTGTGGATGGTTGTTGACCCCTCATAAACTATTCCCAGGGCAACCAGACGGGGAGAATTGTCTTCAACATTCAATCCACACCTGTCTGATGTACTTGTGTCTGGGTCCTGCCCCAAGGGACCAACTTCCTTTATGCTAAAACGGGTAGCAGAAGGACCAACCTCAACCTCAAGAGGCAATATGAATCCCTAGGATTGCATCTAGGGTCGTATTTGGTTGAATAACAACATTAGTTGACGAGTTAGTGATCGAATGCTCCAGCTCGTCCTTGATATTCTTCTTCAGTTCATCCAAGTCTTCCGACTTCATTGGCATAGACATCTGGGGACTTGAAGAAGTTGGTCCAAAGTATTGTTTGATGGTCACACCTACTCTAGCAGCACAAACACGACTAGAGTGCTCTGGTAGCCCAATGGTAGCAGTCAGTACGTCCTGATGTCCATGGGCAACAAAGCTACCCTGTGTAACCTACTCTTCATGGGATTCCTGCAATGAACAAAACATTGTGTTCTGGAATCGTAATTGGGCTTACGCTAAGGCCCAATTTGTTACGATAAGTTATTAAGGCACGACGAACGTGGACCGAGACTCAGTCCACCCAAGCGGTTATGGACGTGCAGGTTGAGGCCGAAAATGTAGGAAGCCATTCATGCACGTTGCAGTTAGCCAACGGTCAGGTATTTCATCTATAAATATAGCTTGCTCGTTGGTGGAAGGTACACACACTCTAGCTTTCTCTCTTTCAATCACACTGAGCACACACCCCACCCCAATTTTGTGTATCTCAGTGATCATCAACTGTGGGATATCAGTCACCATTGATAATCTCATAGTTGCAGAGTTAGAGTGATCAAACAGCAACCATACGGTACTCTTGTACTGTACATTTGTGTTCTAAAGATTATACAGAACATTGGCGCCGTCTGTGGGGACGTTAAATTTCGAGTCCCACACCTTTCAACGATGGTTAACACGAGAAACAGCCATTCCGTACCACGTTCCGAGATGCCGAACAGGGAGATTTTCCTGCCGGAGAACCAGAATGGGGCACGGAGGGAAGAAGTAAACGTGACCGAAGCCGTTTCCGACGAGTCTTCCTCACCCGCCCAGACAGACCAGCAAAGGACTCCCATGGCGCGGAGGATAGGCCACGAGGATGAACTCGGAGGACAGCTGGTCAACAATGTTCTCAATTCTATCTTGACTCGAATTGAGAATATGGAGAGACGACAAAACCTGCAGAGGCAGGACGATATCAGAAACATCACTCGCCAAATCGAGGAACGAAATGAGGAGTGGAGACGTGCCGAAATGCAGCGAATGGCACAATTGGAACAGCAGTTACGAATTATAGTTGACCGGGCACAGCTGGTAAATCCTGAGGACGGGACGCAGGATTTGAGGACACATCTGAACCAACGGAGGAGTACAGACCCAGAAAATCAAAGGCGGACAGAGCAGTCACTAGATCTGAGAATTCAAATAACTCAGAGACGCGACGCCGACCCAGAAGATCAAAGGAGGACGGACGAGCCAGATCGGAGTCCAATCCGAACACGAAATGAGACACGTGGTGACGTCGATACAGGACAAATCCCCGACGATAATCCTAGTCGACGGATAAGTAATGAGAAGGTTCCGCAAGAGGATGGACACGGCAAGAAGGGAGAACAGAATTTCTATCAGAAGACGGGGCCCATATACCGTCGGAAGTATAGTCGGGGGCATCAAAATAACAGTCCTTTTGTGGACGACATTGTGAAGGCCCGATATCTGGACGATTTTGATGGATCTTTCGTGTCAAAATATGATGGAACACAGGACCCGCAAGTGCACATCGACGAATTCGATTTGCAAATGTGTGTCCGGGGAATTGACGAACCCATTATATCAAGAATTTTCGTCACGACCTTGACGGGCCCGGCGCAGACGTGGTTTCATACCCTCCCGCCTAGGTCGATCAAAAATTTTGAAGATTTCGGACAGAAGTTCCTGCTAAATTTTGCGACCAGCAAAAAGCAGCCGAAGTCCGAGTTCACTTTGGGCAAAGTCAGACAGTTACCCGGAGAAACCTTGCAGAGCTATCTCGACAGGTTTAAAGAAGCAGCCCTGCAAGTTGAGGGGTTGGAGGAGAGAGTCCACGTGTATCTAATATCAGCCGGACTCGATGGTTCATCAAGATTTGCCAAGTCCATATATAAGGACCCGGTGAAGTCGTTGATGGAGTTTCGTGCTCGCGCGAAGAAATACTTGGAGCTGGAACAAATGGAAGTCGTCAATAATCCTGGACGACGAAAAGAGCGTCATGACAGGAGGAGTCCGCCCCCAAGGAATAAAGGATATCCTGAGAATCGAACTCGGAATAATGAACCAAAATCCCGGCCAGGAAGATATGAAAACAAATATGAGAAGTACACTCCACTGAACGTGTCCCGGTCACAAATTTGGAAGGAAGTTGCATTCACAGAAATGAAGAAAGTGGAACGTCCTCGCCCCGTTTTCAACAAGGCCGGATTGGATAAATCACGATTCTGTGAGTTCCATAATGGACCCGGACACACCACTGACCAGTGTTGGGACTTGCGGGATGCGATTGAAAAGTTCATCCGGGAAGGAAGGCTGAAGCAGTACGTCATCCGAACACAAGGAAGAAAAAATAAACGCAAAGGAGAAGAAAGTCAACGAAAAGACGAAGGAAAGAAACCCCGGGAAGATAGTGACGAGTTCCCGGAGCCCGAGTTCGAGTGTAACGTGATCTCGGGAGGTATGGGTGGTGGCGGCGACACTTCCACCCAAAGAAAAAAGTACCTGAAAGAGGTATTGTCGGTCCAGGCACAACCCAGATTCAAAACCCGGGTCGAAAAGCCAGAACCTCCTCTCTTGTACTTTACCGAAAAGGACATGGAGGGAGTGGTACCCGGACATGAAGACGGGCTGGTCATATCAGCAACGGTGGGAAACTGCAGGGTAAGAAGAATGTACGTAGACAATGGGAGCTCCGCTGATATTATCATGCTGACGGCGTTCCGGAAGATGAAATTGGATGTAAAAGACTTAAAGCCCTGTAAGACGATGCTGATCGGTTTCAACGGAGGCAACACAAATGTGATGGGATCCATCCGTCTACGATTAACCCTAGGAACGAGAGAATCCTACAAGTCCGAAGAAGTGGAGTTCGTCGTGGCAGATTTCCCATCTCAATACAACATGATATTGGGGAGACCGACTATCCATAAATGGGACATCCTAATGTCCACTAAACATCAGAAACTCAAGTTCGTGGGCAACAACAGACAAGTAGTGACTATATGTGGCGACCAGAGAGAGTCGCGACAGTGTTATTACGACACGGTCCGTAAGAGTGAGAAAGATACCGACGACAACGGTTCAAACCGAGTACGTTCCGTTAACGTCGTGGAGCTGGATATGCGAGAAGCCCCAGATGAATGGAGACCAGAACCCGTGGAGAAAGTCGAGCAAGTCGTAATCGGAGACTCAGCCGATCAGGTGACCAACATCGGTGGGAACTTAGAACCCGAGCAAAGGGACACGCTGATCCGTTGTCTAAAGAAAAATATCGACATATTCGCGTGGAAGGCGTCAGAGATACCCGGCGTCGACCCTGCTTTTTGTAGCCACAGATTGGCCATGAACCCGGGATCGAAGCCGGTAGAACAGAAAAAACGCAAACTGGGGCCGGAGAGAGCAAAGGCTTTGCGGGCTCATATCGGCGAACTGCTGCAGGCGAGTTTCATACGTGAAGTGCAGTATACCACTTGGTTGTCGAACGTGGTAATGGTGCGAAAGCCGAACGGAAAATGGAGAGTGTGCACCGACTACACTGATTTGAACAAGATGTGCCCGAAGGACGCCTATCCCATGCCAAATATCGACCAGCTGGTCGATAACTCATCCGGGTACAAAGTATTGTCATTTATGGACGCGTTTTCCGGATACAATCAAATCCCTATGCACCCGGACGACCAAGAAAAAACGGCGTTCATCGGCGATAGGGCTAATTATTGCTATAACGTCATGCCATTCGGTCTCAAGAACGCAGGGGCCACGTACCAAAGGATGATGAACACAGTTTTCGAACCACAGCTCGGGCGAAATATTGAAGTTTACATAGACGACATGATCGTCAAGTCGACAGATGATAACAGACACGTCGAAGATCTCGAAGAAACCTTTGATCGGCTACGTAGGTTCAGTATACGGCTCAATCCGTTAAAATGTTCTTTTGGAGTCGGGGCCGGAAAATTCTTAGGTTTCATGCTAACACACCGGGGGATAGAAGCCAACCCGGATAAGTGCCGTGCAGTGTTGGACATGCGATTCCCGACGAACAAGAAGGAGGTTCAGCAACTGACGGGTCGAATAGCCGCCCTCACCCGATTCATGCCGAAGTCAGCAGAAAAGGCATTGCCATTCTTCAAGATGTTGAAGAAGCAGGCCATCATAGAATGGAACCCGGAATGCGAAGCCGCCTTCACCGACATGAAGAAATCATTAGCGTCGCCCCCAGTACTATCGAGGCCGAAAACAGGAGAAGTGTTGGTCATGTACTTGTCGGTAGGCGAAGAAGCCGTAAGTGCAGCCCTAGTAAGAGAAGTAGAGTCCACGCAGAGGCCGGTGTACTTCGTGAGCCGAGCATTGCGCGACTCCGAATTAAGATATCAAAAGTTGGAGAAGCTAGTTTTCACCTTGATTGTCGCCGCCAAAAAGCTACGCCCATACTTTCAGAGCCACACAATCATCATACGGACAGATCAACCAATCAGACAGGTGCTACACAAGCCGGATTTGGCAGGGAGGCTGACCAACTGGGCCGTCCAGTTGTCCGAGTTCGATTTGAAATTTGAGGCCCGCCACGCGATTAAGTCCCAAGCGCTGGCAGACTTTGTCCGAGAACTCACCCCCCACAACCAGATGACCGACGAGTGGTGGACTTTATTTGTGGATGGATCCTCTAATAAGAAAGGGAGTGGAGCCGGAATTATAATCGAGAACCCGGAAGGAGTGGCTACGGAAATATCACTACAACTAGGTTTCCCGACGTCGAACAATCAGGCCGAGTATGAGGCTTTGATCGCCGGATTGGTGCAGGCCAAAGAACAGGAGGCCCACAACATCAAAGTTTACCCGGATTCACAGCTAGTCGCGTCACAAATTGAAGGACGATACCAGGTGAAAGGGCCTTTGTTGGCCAAATACCTGAGCCGAGTAAAAGAATTGATGTCCGAGTTCGACGACATTACAGTGAATCACATTCCTCGAGAAGAGAATACCCGGGCAGATATCCTATCAAAACTGGCGAGCACCAAAAAACCCGGGAACAACCGAACAGTGATTCAACAGCAAGCGATGCAACCGACGTGCGTAATGATGATTACCACGGACCAGGACTGGCGACGCCCAATAGTAAACTTTCTGGAGAGGGGAACCTTGCCAGACGACGATTTAGAAGCCCGACGCCTAACACGAATGTCGGCCATGTACACGATGGTCGACGGAGAATTATACAGAAAGGGGTTGCATAGCCCTTTGTTGGTATGTGTGGCCCCGAACCGAGTCGACTATATCCTATCCGAGATTCATGAAGGAATCAACGGACAGCATATGGGGGGTCGGGCACTGACAAGAAAGGCACTTCGGGCTGGTTATTTTTGGCCGACAATGAGCACAGACGCCACAAAACATGTGAGGTCCTGTGAAAATTGCCAGATGCACGCGTCTAAGGTGTTGTCCCCGCCGGAAGAATTGCAATCTATTTCGGCGCCATGGCCATTTTACAAATGGGGCATGGATCTGTTGGGACCATTCAAGCCGGCGGAAGGACAGATGAGGTGGCTGATAGTCGCTGTGGACTACTATACCAAGTGGATTGAAGCAGCTCCCTCGACCACAATTACGTCGGCCCGAGTACAGAAATTTTTCGAAAGAAATATAATCTCCCGATTCGGAATTCCCGGAGAAGTAATTACTGACAACGGAACTCAGTTTGTGGATAAGGGATTCCAACAGATGATGGCTGATTTCCATATCCGACACAGGTTTGCATCAGTAGAGCATCCCCAATCCAACGGACAGGCTGAAGCCGCAAACAAAACAATTTTGGAGGCATTACGGAAGCGAATGTATGAGGCCGGGTCGACTTGGGTTGAACAGCTATACTACGTCCTATGGGGAATCCGGACCTCGGTTCAATCATCTACCGGGGAAACACCTTTCCGAATGACCTACGGGAACGAGGCCATGATACCAGTCGAAGTCGGAAACCAGTCATGGCGAAGAAGGCAAACACTACGACACGGAGAAGAGACAAACAATGAAATCTTGGCCCTGGAGTCAACTCTCATCGAGGAAGTCCGGGTAGCAGCCCACAACAGGGAACTAAAGATGAAACAGCAGATGGCACGCGCCTACAACAAAAAGGTGGTCCCGCGAGAATTTGAAGAAACCGATCTGGTACTACGACGTGCCGACATCGGAAACAAAAACGCCCGGGACGGAAAATTTGCGGCCAACTGGGAGGGCCCATACCGGGTCACTAAAAAATTAGATAAAGGAGCATACATGTTGGAAACATTACAAGGCAAGCCAGTCAAACGAACATGGAATGCTGACAAGCTGAAGAAATATTACAGCTAACGTTGTCGACCTAGCTAACGTTGTCGACCTCCTTTTTAGTAGGGGTATGGACCCGGGAAGTGTTGAATCCGAGTCCATATGGTCCCTATTCATCAGGGGTACACAAGGCAGCGCGACAATAAAATCTCGTTATCGAGGGTAAGGACTCGGAACGAAATTATCCGAGCCCATGCGGTCCTCCTTCGCGACGATGACATTGTTAGGAAATATTCACTCGGAAGCATTGGCCTTCCGAGCACATTATGTTTATCATTGAATAAGTTGTATCGTTGTAATTTTAAAAGTGTCGATCCGATCCTACTCGGACACGATATTGTAACAACGAATATCAATGCCAGTATTATCAATTATTATACGTGTTGAGTCATTATGTATGATTTCGAAGTATGATAACGACTATAAATGATATGCTAACCGGCTCTGATCAAGCCGGATGATAGATTCGTTAGCAAAGTTGTTTATGGTCGGACACGTGAAGATATATTCGAATAGATGGTCGTTGGAACCAAAAAGATGCGCGCACAAAATATTTTCCGAATCAAGCTAAGAGCTTGACAAATATATACACAAGCTAAATCATTGTTCCGGGCACCGGGCCCAACAAAGGAAATTAAACAAATTGTTCCGGGCACCGGGCCCAATAAAAAGAAAATAAATACAAGTTATAAACCGGCATCCCGGCCCTTCATTCCTGGAAAGCTGCGGAATCAGCACCAGGTTGTGACATGTCGGCTTCGGGAACGGTTTCGGTGGCAGGTTGAACGACATCGGCAGGAGCAGCGGCCTCGGCAGAAACAACAGGAGTCTCAACTTCCATTGCTTCCGCTGCGAAAACTTCGGATGCTGGAGGAGGAAAAAATTGCCCGTCTTCGACATAGGCCAGGAAATGCATCCCGGCAGTGGTAATGGCCACTTGAGGATTCAAAAAGTTAATCTGCTCAAGGGCGTTGGCAAATCCCTCCTCGGCGGCGGCTCGAAGACTCGCTTTCATGGCGGCCAGCCGACCCTCATAATTCTGAACACAGGATTCTTTATCAGCCTTGACAGAATCTAAATTTGAGGTCAGCATGGCCACCTTCTGGTCCGCAGCTTCAAGGGAACTTTGTGATCGAGCCAGCTCTACCCGCAACGAAGCCGACTCAGCTTGGGACTTAAGCAGTTCTTCCCTTAAAAGCTTGATCTCCGACGCCGACTGCGTTTGAAGGGAAGTGAGTTGAGCCTCAAGGGCGACAAGGGACGCGCAAGCCTTATCCTTTTCAACCAAGGCTCTATCCTTCTCCTCCAGCGCCTTGTCCTTCTCCTCCAAAGCAACACCGTACCTGCGGCGCGAACACTTAAAAACATTTTCATTGCACAAGAGATCAAAAAGTTATTAGAAGAACACTTACTTTTCCCGAACCGAAGTAAGGGCCCGGGCCAGAGAGGCGCTGCGGTACGCATATTCCTCAATCCGCACTATCTCGGCCAGCTCCTCCCCTACCGGAGCCCCGGCTTGGTCATATAAGAAGGGGGCTTGGTCAAACGGACCAGTTCTTCAGTAACCCCCTTCTTCCACACGTTGTTCGAACGATCCCGCGCCCGGAGATCCTCGGAGCCGGAAGGAGGGGCACAGCGTGGCTGGTCTCCGGTCACAGTAAGGTCCACAGTGTCGACCACTGTGACCGGATTCAATGTCGGAGAAGGGGTTGGCTGAGCAGCCGGCGGTGCATCCAACGCCAGGATTTGGGGGCCTTCATCAAAAAGTGTTCTGTAAGAAGGACCACCCCGTTTTTTGGACGCGCCGCCGAGGGTGTCGTCGGCGTGCCTTTTGCCTTTGCCCTTGGCGTCGGTTTTGGACTTTGGGGGAGGGCGGGAACCCATGTCGGCTACAATCAGGAAAAGATACAAGATTAGCATAAACACAAGTATGAATCAAGAAAATATAAATACAAAGCAGACCAGTTCGATGTCCGCGGCCGATGTAGTCAGAAGTCTTAGGCTGACCATGAGCACCCACAAACTCGGAAATAACGAAGACAGAGGAGGCGTCCGAGTCGGACAGTTCCTCCTCGACAAAACGATAATTGGAGGGATCCTGTTTGTAGTGGTCATGTGACCAGTACAAAGGAAAGACCCACTCCACATCAGAAGACTCGGGCCCGGACAAGAAGAAGGGTTGACAATGGGGTGACGCGACAACTTTGAAATATTTGTCTTTGAAGCCCCGGAACGAATCCGAAAAAGGCCCAAAGAGTTTTCTTGAACTCTGACTGCGGAAGGAAATCCATCCCTTCCGGTTAGAAGGCTCCCTACCCGTCCTAGGGGTATGGGGAGAATAGTAATAAAAGAAGAGGGGAACTGTGCAGGGAATTTTTAAGTCCGCACAAAATAATTCAAAACATCGAATAAAACCCCAACTATTCAGATGAAGCTGGGAAGGAGCTACCCGGAGATGGTTCAACACCTCAATTGCGAAGGAAGAAAAAGGAAAGGTAATACCTATTTGGGTCACGACATCTTGGAAAAAGAAGAAAAAGTTAGGATCGTTACCCTCCCGTCGAGCACAAAGTGGCTCGCCGGGTAGGGGAGCCTGCAGGACAAACCCGTCCTGCCTCCCCACTGGGGTCGACAGTATACTATGCAGACCAAGAGCGGAAGAGGTCCGAAGAATTTCGTGAGTGACCCAGGGGAACCTAGACGCTAATGCTGGGAGGACCTCGGATTGAGATTCAAAAGAAGCAGATTCGTCCACTGTGTCGGGAGTAACACCCATTATACCTACGAAAATAAAGTAGGAAAGTGAGTTAGCAAAACGTACCTGGAGACAACTTATTAAAATCACAAGGAACCGAGGCCGAAACCCCGCCGACGACATCATGGGCGGGCCGCCCAGGTGGCAAGTCCTTGGAAGCAGGACGCAAAACAGGGTTATGACGACACATTCCAAGGATTGAATCTGCAATGTCGTCGGATCCCAGTTGGATAAATTTAATGGCCTCGGACACACAGTTCATGCAGGCCTCGTACTCGACGTACATCACTTCATCCGAGGACGATTCGTCCCCGGAACAAGGAGAAGGGCTAGCCGGAGGATTGGGGTTACGACTAGAGACGACTAAAGGAAGATTCGGAGGGTTACTAAGGTTAACATTGGGCCCACGGGAAGAAGGGCCCAATGAAGACACAGTCCTAGAAGAGAGGGGGCCACACACTATTGGGCCTGGAAGCTTCGGGTTAGGGTCCACAGGACCCAGATGTGGCGGAATAGGTGAAAGAGACGAACCGCCGGAGGTAGCGGTGATTCGTTGCTTCCTGGAAGAGGAGGAACCGCCGGTATGGCGGCGCAGGGGATCATTTGGGTCCTCCCCCGCCGGAAGCTGAAGGCCGTATAACAGCCAAGCGGAACGCGGCCCAAATTTCCGGCGAATCTCCGCCTCTTCTTCAGGGGTGAATTTCATAGTAGTTTAAGGGTGAATAGTTACAGAATGGATTGAACAAAGGGGAAAGAAAATGGCGAAACCTAAGAACCTAGAAAACGGGAAGAAAAACCCAAGAATCAGAAAAAAGCCAGGAAAGGAACTATGGAGCAACCCTAAGAGATGATGATATCGACAGAACTTCAACAATGCAAAAATAATAAATGGAGCAGAAAGAGAAGGGAAGAAAATACCAACCTGATAGTAACAAGAGATTGAAGACGATTTGAAGATGAATTGGAAGATGAAGAGAAAATTTCCAGAGGGCGCAAAGAAACACTTGAGAGGATATTGAGAGAAAAAGAGGAAGTGACAGAGAAAGAGTACAGGCAGAAATGACGAGTGATGGAGTAGTAGGCACGAAAAGACAGTTTTGAAAATCAAATTTGGAAAGAGAGGGCAGTTTTCAGTAACCGCCAGAGGAAAAGAAACGGCTCAGTCGCTAAACTGAAACGACACAAGGGTATTATGGTAAAATCGCGTCCATAATAATCATCACCAGGCCAGTGAAGGGACGGGTGCATTAAATGCATTCATTACCTTTAATTATGAGGAATAATAACCGACGCCAGAATGGAAACCCAACAGCCTCTCGAGACCCCGGGGACAAATATCTGGGGGCAATTATTCCGAGGACGGCTATCCGGATGAAGTTTAGAGCGACCATGCTTTATGTCGAACATCCGGACATCCGGACACAATCCTTCTGAGGGGTAGGGTCGGCAGTATTTCCTTTTCCTGGACAGTTATACGATTCCGACCTCGGATGTTGACTGTATAGAACAATTACAAGGGGTCGCCCCCAAAATATTCGGATAACGTATCCGGATAAACACGGGCAGGTAATTGTAGTCGGAGAAACTGTCAACCCAACAACTGTGACGCCAAAGAAAGCACCCCGGCTACCGAGTATACTCGGCAACCGGGCTGGGGGGCAACTGTTCTGGAATCGTAATTGGGCTTACGCTAAGGCCCAATTTGTTACGATAAGTTATTAAGGCACGACGAACGTGGACCGAGACTCAGTCCACCCAAGCGGTTATGGACGTGCAGGTTGAGGCCGAAAATGTAGGAAGCCGTTCATGCACGTTGCAGTTAGCCAACGGTCAGGTATTTCATCTATAAATATAGCTTGCTCGTTGGTGGAAGGTACACACACTCTAGCTTTCTCTCTTTCAATCACAATGAGCACACACCCCACCCCAATTTTGTGTATCTCAGTGATCATCAACTGTGGGATATCAGTCACCATTGATAATCTCATAGTTGCAGAGTTAGAGTGATCAAACAGCAACCATACGGTACTCTTGTACTGTACATTTGTGTTCTAAAGATTATACAGAACACATTGCATGAGTTTACGAATTTAATTAATGACCATTGAAATAAATAATTAACTTAGGAGATGAAGGATGAGCGATTGTTCCCATGATCCCGGATTGGGTTGCTTCTGCCAATCGTTGCTTTTGTTTTTCCTCCATTATGTGAGGGACATTGTTTTGTTTCTGGATGGCCTTAGCCTTCTTTCTAACATCCTGTCAAAATTACACAAAAGTTTGTCAACAAAATGCACTCGAAAATACTCCATAATTGTCAAAATGATAAAACAATGCAAGTCAACTAACCTCCCATAAAGCGGCTCTGTGACTCTGACAAAATTGGTGTCACTTTTCTTTGCTGATACCTTATTTCTCATAGATAGTGTCTTTGTCCTCCTCCTTGCCTTGTACCAGAGTCCATTTGGAGTTCAAATATGACTTAAACTTCCTCAACTGCTCACCTACTGTCTGAAGGATTTTCTTCTTCATCCTTTGATCGGACGCTTCTGGTATATCAAATTCAGCCTGGGATACAAAAACAAAACATTTAACAGTTACCAAAACATTTTAATTAAAGATTGTACAACCAATTACATTGACATTGAACATTTAGTTGTAATACCTCAATATCCTCCCAAATCAAAACTTTCTGAGCTGCAAGGACTTCATTCCAATTACCAATCGTGACATCCACCTTGTCCAGAGTGATGATCCCCAAATATGTCCTCAATTTCTTTTGGTGGGGACCATCAGCCTTCCCAGTGGTAGGATCCACATGAATCACTGGTCTCTTGACATCGACGGGTTTGGTAGCCAATGACCTAAGCAGTGTTGCTTTTTTAGTCTTCTTCAACGTAGATGGTGAAGGTGTTGACTCAGGAGGAGGAGGGGAGCTCGGTGGAGTAGTCACGTGCTTGTTAAAAAACAACATTAATTAAAGTTAAGTGACAAGTAAAGTAAGTTATGAAATTGTAAATGTGGAAACAAGTAAATATAAAATAAAGATTACATTAAATGATGTTAATTAATTCTCCTTCATCATGATCATTACGATTTGCATGAACGTCGTCAACTTTTTCTTCTCCATTGACGTTAGGCATTTGTGTCGAGAAAGTAGTGAGATAAGTATCAAGGGTTGAATATCTTCAACTTTAATACCAATGTTTTTCCATGTAGAACCACTAACACTACTAGAAAAGCAGCTTTCAACATCGGTTATTTTAGACTTTTAACATCGGTTCTCAAGCGATGTTGAATCAGGCGACGTTGAAAGTGGAGAATTTAACATCGGTTTTGCAAACCGATGTTACCAAATGTAAAGAACATCGGTTTGTCACCAATAACCGATGTGGACCTGTCATACATGAAAGCGCTGAAAAGAGTAAACGATGGTTAAGGAATAGGACAACATCAATTTTCAAGGAAAACCGATGTTGTTGTATATGTTAACATCGGTTTTGTTTGGAACCAATGTTGTTTTTTTTATTTTTTTTAATATTTTATCTGTTTTTTAAATTTTAGCAGTTCTTCAACCTGCAAATTTAAATATCCAGAACCAGCAGTGCACAATTTAAATATCCAGTACCAGCACCAGCAATGCACAATTTAATAATTCCAATATCAAAGCCAATGTAAAGTGTCAATGTACATAAAGAATATGCTAAACATTAATATGTATACAATTGTTTTGAAAAATAGAAATGAATCCCCTAATCTACTAATACATCTTGTCTAAATTTAAGAAAAAAATTTGCTCATTGGAGTCTGATTACCTTCATGGTGTCCGGTTCCAACGGTCTTTGATCATTGAAAAACTGCATGAGATAACAAAACATGTTATAAGTACAAAACAAAAACAAGTAAACCAAAACAATTTGTTTTGAATTAGACAAGTATTTACCATGTCCCAGCTATCTGTGAAGGCTCCTTGAACTATTGTCTGCATCCAATGCATGACATAATAGCCACACTCAGTGCTTCCTGTTTGCTTATTACACTAAATTGAAAACAAAGTCAAAGTTAAATGGCAAATACCGTGAACATGAATAAAAATTAATTCGATACTTAAACCATGATTAATGAAAAGACTTACTTTAAGCGCAATCCATTTAGTTGTAGCCTTTGATTTAT